>BSBM01000987.1:150000-162500 GCA_027924585.1 Larix kaempferi | reverse complement strand
GGGGGAGAGAGAGAGAGAGAGAGAGAGAGAGAGAGAGGGAGAGGGTTGTTAGTTCTAGGGAGTGAGAAAGAGAGATGTGAGGTGTGGTTAGAGGTAGGTGGAGGTGTAGGGAAGAGAGATAGACTGAGAGAAATTGGGGTTAGTAAGGGCTAGGGAAGAGAAGGGGAGAGAGATAGAGAGGAAGTGCTTTAGGGATAGGGGGAAGTAGGAGAGAGATAGAAATATTAGGATGGTTAGGGATGGGGGAGAGGTTATGGAGAGGGGAGAGGTGGTTTAGAGAGAGAGAGGGAGGTGTAGAAGCAGGGAAGAGAGAGTGAGGAGGAGGGGGGGGCAGTTAGTTAGGGGTAAGGGGCTAGGAGGGGGGCTTAGCGGGGGGGGGGGGAGAGAGAGATTGAGAGAGGGGGGTTAGTAATGGTTAGGGGGGGAGAGGAGAGAGAGAGAGAGAGAGAGAGGGAGAGGGTTTTAGTTGTAGGTAGTAAGAAAGAGAGATGGGAGGTGTGGTTAGAGGTAGGTGCAGGTGTTGGAAAGAGAGAGAGACTAAGAGAGGGGTATTAGTAATGGATAGGGAGAGGAGGGGAGAGAAATGGATAAGAGGGGGTTTAGGGATAGGGGGAGTAGGAGAGATATAGAAAGAGTAGGGATGGGTTAGCGATGGGGGATATGTTAGGGAGAGGGAGAGGGGTGGGGGATAGGGTTTCGTGGAGGAGTACAAAAAGAGATAGAGAGAGATGGGGGTTAGTAAGGGGTTAGGTGTAGGAGGGGAGAGAGTGAGAAAGGGTTAGCAGTGATAGGATTATGAGAGAGATAGAGGGAGGGAGGTTTAAGGAGTTGTGGGGATTAGGAAGAGGGAGAGGAGTGGTTAGGGGAGTGGTGGGTATATAAATTTATTCAACACTTAAAAGCATAAATTTGTGAAGTTAGTAGCACGTGTGCGTTATGTATATAAAAAATGCTCACAGGTTTTGAATGTACATAATGCCGCGCACATTATGTATGTTCATAACGCGCATTGCGTTTTGTATGTACATAACGCGCGCATGTTTTGAATGTACATAACGCGGGTGTATTTCGCATGTACATAATGCGTGCGCGGTAGGCGCGCGTTTTTGCATATACAAAAACACACGCCAATCAAAATATTTGAATTTAAACATAATGCGCGCGCATTCCTGAGCGTCTAATCACCCACTCCTCCCATGCCCACATGTCAACCACTGTCCTATGCAGCTGGTTCGGACTTACCAAACCCGTGCTAGGGAATTTTTAAACCATAGCTAATTTGACATTTTCAACATTTTTCTAAGTATGCCTGTTTTACACTCCTCTCTATAGCATGACATACTTGACCATTATTGACGAAATTTTAGGCATAGATAGAATTTTTTTTATGCAGATTCCAAATATGTAATTTTTTTAAAAAAAATATTGAGATTTTCTATTTATTTCCTAATTTTCTTGTGTCATCACTCCATTGGTCAAAAAAAATACTGTTAGTGTTTATTCTGTAACTTTTTCATTTCATAACCATTTTTTAAAAAAACTTGTATGTTGCACTAGAGGGACACCGACCTCTACATGCTGTAAAACATCCAAGTCAAAATAACTACATTAACACCTTCAAAGGCTGCACCCACATTTGAATGTACCGTTCTCAAGGTTTGATCACTTACATAATTAAAAAAAAAATAAAAATTAAAACATTTAATTTTGGAAAAATAGTGCTTCACTAGTGCTACGGGTTCTATACATGTCTACAAATTTTTGTATCCCAAAACTGTCATTTAGGCATTGAAAGGCTACACCCACAAAAACATATACCTTATCATTTGCCAAAAAAAAAAGTGACTGTTAAAAAACATGAAATTTGACATAGTTATGTAAATTTTCAATACTTAAAACTTATATATTCGGAAACGTGACTCAATTTCCTACATTTCATCTTTTTTACTTGATACAAGATATCTTGTGTAAGAATGTCAAAAAAATCATGTAAGTTGAGGGATGCCTGATTTTTCAGTTTTCTATTGCATCTAACGCGCCAAAAGTGACCCTCATTAGCTTGCACATGCCCGCTTTGTTTAAATTTTTTAAGGGTAAGGTCCACTTGTTTGGACGGTCTTTCAGTAAGCTTGGATATGCATCTCTAGTCTCTCTCTTGCATGTCGGATTCCCTAGTTTAACATGGTAGTCCCTGCAGTATTTGATGATAGATAAAAGATGAATCATTTAATCAAATTAAATAAATGTGATGAAAGTAAAAGTGTTATTCAGAGTCTTTCAAACTCAACACTTTGATATTTAGTAACCTTGAGTGCTCTTCAGATCCTTTTAACTCAACACTTTCACATGGGCATTACGCTAGTGCAATTCTAGAGCTTCTTGCTCAACACTAGTGCTAGAATGTGGTTGTGAGGCACATCTAGAATATTCGGGTGGTCTCGGATCCGGTATTCATTTATCAAGCTTTGAGTGCTCGAGGGATTATGCCCAACACTCAATGTACCTCAAGGGTTACTCCCAGTACATAAACATTCCTCTAGGTACATCAGGGCTTATGCGCAGTACGTAGGTCATCTATGTGCTTCTGAGTCCATGCTCAACACACAACATAAGTCATTCATGTAAAGATCATAGCTATGCACAGTAAATAAGAAAAGATCATCTATGTATATTAGGGTTTGTACCCATATCAAAGTTGAAGAACATCGTCAAAACATTAGGGTCTCCTCGCCCAGTATACACTCAGTAAAGAAGTCAGTCAGGGTCCATGCCTGATATGTCAATATATAAAAGAATAAATCATAGGTTCTAGCGCTTATGCCCAATACTCAAAGTAAAACATATGTGTTGGGGCCATGGCCCAATATAACAACAAAAATAGTTAGTCCCAAAATTTAGGATATTATAGCTGAAGATTTCTCGCCAAAGGAGCTGGTATGTATGAATTAAGATCTGTAAATGCATAGATCTGTAACTGCATAGATCTGTGATTCTTTTGACATTTGTGAAAATATGGCATCCATCGGGGCTTGGGTTTTGAGTTCTTCCTCCAACATGAGTGCTATTGTGTCCTGGAATTTAACAATTTGTTTATGAAATATATTTGATAAAAAAATTATTTAATTACACTGATAGGTGTTTATATCTTAGAATTAGAGTTTGGGGTGAAATTGCACCAAAATGAGACAAGTATATTGATTTTATGATAGTTCCGCAATATGGAAATGCCGACCACAAGTTAAGTACCTATGATAGTGTATGCCCACTTAGATGAATCAAAGACTTTAATCCATTATGCAGATTTTTATCAGTTTAGGAAATACCTTAAATGTATCTAATGTGCGGGCCTCAAGAGAATGTGAAAGACCTGCAGGCTAAGGTGGGTTAACTATCTTCGACCTGATCTCAATCATGACAAGATCACTCATGACGATGAACGTTTGATTATTGAACTCCATGGCCTTTTGGGAAACAAGTATATTGTAACATCCCTAAATTTGTAAAAATTTAAAAAATTTCTACGTGGTCTAAATACCATTAAATGCTATGCGGAATTACAAATTTTAGCATTTAAAACTATTTGTAATGAAAGGACAACATAAGTTTCATCTATGTAAACCTTAAATAAATTTAATTGTCTAGTCGTCAATTCAATTGAGAGTGACGTAATACTGGAGTATTTAAAACTTATATTAATACCTCATATAGTGCTTGTAATTCTATATTACCTCAATTTTTACCAAACATATAACTAATCATATAACCACGTAAAAACATAATGCTTATTTCGTTTTCACCTCCTATAGGAAACAATATGTCTAAGCGACTCATATCTATAATGATATTCTAGATGCATTCTAGATAGATCACATTTTTGTATTTAAAGAAACTATATTACGCCGATTATGATAACCTCTTGTTATTACTATTCCTTACATAAGTGTATTTGATTATTTAACAGTCAATCCTAGGTAAGTAGGATGTGTTACAAAGTTGACATGAGAAATTGGCAGCATCTGGGGCTTACTTAGCTTATGCTAACGCATGCTTATCAATTTAAAATTTGTAGGTTTTCTCCATGGTCGAGTTATCATTCAAATGTTATCCATATTGACGAGAAGTAAATTAAACACCAAAGGTCAATCCCAAGGGTGAAATACAAGGGCTACCTTATAAAAGTATATTGGTTTTTATATTAATTTAACCATGGTATTTTCGGAATAAATGTAAGTTTGAGAACCATACCACTACATGGTTGATGGCAATAAAACGAAAGTTGTGTAAAACTATATAAGGTCTGATGAAAGTGATAGCTTAAAATTTGGTAAGTCGTGGGTTAGTGCAAAAGTATTTCCTATCCAAACTATGGAATAGTGGGTCTTGTATAGCCACCCGACGTTATATTAACATGTATCAAAATCTTTGTTCGAAACTATACACAAGTGGGTTTATTGATTTGGTAGATATGCATTTAAGGTTTTTCATGTGGGTTGGCAGTAAATGAGCTTGGGGTTGATGGCAATAAAATGAAAGTTGTGTAAACTATATAAGGTCTGATGAAAGTGATACCTTAAACTTTGGTAAGTCGTGGGTTAGTGCAAAAGTATTTCCTATCCAAACTATGGAATAGTGGGTCTTGTATAGCCACCCGACGTTATATTAACATGTATCAAAATCTTTGTTCGAAACTATACACAAGTGGGTTTATTGATTTGGTAGATATGCATTTAAGGTTTTCATGTGAGTTGGCAGTAAATGAGCTTGGGGTTTAACAAAACCCTAACGCTAAAATATCGATTTTGGTCTCCTGGCATTAGTTGTTCTTTGTCATGGAGAGAGAGGGAAGGCCTTCTCGGCTGTCAGCATTTCGTCTCCTGCAAAACACCAATGAGTGTTTGTTATAGTGTTTAATGTAGCAGTGAGGTGGTTCTTTAAGGGAAGCTAGGTCGTGGTTTCAACACTCGCTTAACACCGGCCAGGGTTTCCTGTTTCGCATGTTAAGTTAAACGTATTCACTGTTTCAGTAAGGTTATTAGTTCGTAATAATGGCACTCTTCACCATTTAACCACCGGTTGTGTTTGTTTGACAGAGATGAAGTTCCTTCCTTTGTATGTGGGTTTGGGAGAGAAATGAACCTGAGCTCGAAAGATAAATGCCCCGGGTAAGCCTTGGTCTTGACCAGTTGTTACTCTGTCAATGGGGTTGACATTTAGAGTTTCACCTCTTGCATATTGCTTTTGATGTTTGGGATTACGAGTCTGCTTAGAGCGGTAATGCTGTAATGAGTTGATATTTTGGGCAATGACTTGTGTTAGGGTTTCTCCTAACAGTTAGAAGATGAGTGTAAGGTTCAAGTTGTGAAAGAATGGAGTACCCTTGGTCTCCTTGGTAGTTTTGACTTCGTTTTGTAAATCTTGAAGGAAATAAATACATGTTTTCCAGTTTTACTTTTGTTTAAAGATTCTACTATAATGCATTGTGGTAAAATCTATTATGTTCCTTGTTGATTCCAGAATGATAAACTAAATGTTAAATGGATAGTTTGAATGATATAGCATTTTAGTCACAGTGTTTGGAATCCTAGACCCTTCGTATGTTTTTTTTGGCTCTTGTAAATGCATGTATGTAAACTGGGCGAGCTCTATAAAGAGACTCGAACCCTTGACTTTGAATTAAGTTACTGTGCAGTCGAAGTTATGAAACGGTATAGGGTTTTTTTTCTAGCAAGGCCCACCTGGGCATATTCTCGTTGCTAAAAGAACTGTGTAAAGTTAAATGTTTAAAGGAAAATATTTTTTGATGCACGTTTGTCCTCGGGAAGATTCTTTGGATGTAGATTAAATATAGTGTAATGATTAGTTTTTTTTAAAACTAAGGCTATCGAGCCACTACCATTCTCGCTTTGGTAAATTAAGTACTTATCCTTTCAAGGGTTAAAGGATGGAACATCCAGGGTTTACCCTTGACAGGATTTTGACCTGAGTGGAGATAAATTTTTGTTAAAAAAAGTAGATGGCAACTACGATGCAAAAGATTGCAATCATGCTACTCGTAGTGCACTGTAAACTACATTGTAGTTTTAAATTTCTTTTACTATTTTAAGGCAGAAAGTCTATGAAAAATTATAAGTTTGAACCTGGGTTATTAAATGGTTAAAAAGTGTAATCATCCCTAATTGGATATGCTCTTCAACAAGTATTGAACCCGTAGTATTCTTATTTCTTTTATATTATTATTTATACGTTTAAATGAACCTTATGATAATGATTGAAGGTAAATAAATTTAGGGTCTAACCCAATATACATTGTTGTTGTGAAAAGTAGTAACATTAGACTAACGAAAATAGAGTTTATCTTTTATGTTAAATATAAATAATCTCGATATGTATGTGATGTTTTAAAAAGATGATTAACAGGTCTGAGTTTGTAATAGATATTGTTTTGGAGCTTAATAAGGAAATCTTTGATATATAGTGAAATTAGTTAGTAATTTATTTATTTGTACTAAGCTTTCGTTGGATGAATAATTTATAAAGAAAGAATCTGAAAACATCATCTTGCTTACGGAAGTAAGTATAATATAGGTATATTCCTTTGATAAATAAATGTTGATAGAGCGTAATTATATGATAATTACAGGTTGAAAAGTACAACTATCTAGGGTATTATGTTTAAGAGTCTGCAATTAAAATTGTTTGACAGAGTATGACTTTGTATTGAATTCATGGATGTTATACTACTTCTGCAAATGTAAATAGTCTTAGTATTATTATATCAGATGTGTCCTTTCTGATCCATAATAGTTATTCTAAGAAATCAGATACTAGAAAGTTAAGTATGGATGATTTAAAGAGTTTAAACATATAAAGTGAAACTATTTTTAAATACATCATAAACAAATTTACACTTCCCTTCAATCAATATTATAGAGATCATATCCTACTATGTTATTTAATTTTCCTCCCTGTACTAGAGTACATCGCTGAGAAGCGAAAGGAAAAATACAGGGAGATATTTTCATTCATTCTACTTATTTACTATTCATCTCTGATCATTCCTTTGATTCAGAAAAATAGCTAAAGTAACATAAATCTATTCTTTTCTAACCTATCTAACATAGATGAACTATTCATAGAAGACTCATAAACCATTTGAACAATTTTCATAAATAAATATACAGTTGTAGAAATGAAAATAAAATAACAAGTAGAACTTGATAATGTAGATAGGGTGGAAAAACACCCAAAGAGGCTTGTTCCTTCCAACCTTCTCCAGAAGAAGTAGCCAAATCACTTGCTCCCTTTGACCCATGAGCCTGTTTACTGAACCACTAGGTAGAAGACTCTTTGTAGAAGCAAGGCACTCAGGTTGTACTTTAGCAATCATTGGGGACTTTCATAGACCTCAAAACCTCTGCACTCAGCAGAAGTGAAACAGACTTACACTACAACTCAAAACATAGCTTCCCCTCATCGAATCTCTTGTGCGCATACATCAGAACCAAAAAGTAAATTTTCTCGTTAGAAAAAGTGTGAGCCTCTGCTCAATTCAATGGCTTATAAAAGATGCCTAGGTCTTTTTAGTGGCCAGTTTCAATAAATGAGCCTCAAGCTCTAGTTCCACATTCCAGGGAAATTTGACCACATTTCAAGGGAGTTGTCCCATAACAACAGCTAGTTACTGACTTCATGATGCTTCCACTTGTCCATTGCCTTCTACCCGAGATTCCATTCCACCTAGTAGGTCAGTAAACACTCTTTCAACAGTCTCTTTGGGTGAGTGTCTCCTATTTTATTTTATTAAATAATAATATTATGCAATTACAGTCATCCTTGGCCACTTGGCCAAATATAAAACTTTACAATAAAAGTTAAGACAATGTTTTTCCCGAACATAAAATGTCTCAAGTATTGGGTATGTTACATATATACTCCTAATGAAATGTAAATTGTAATGTATATGTCGATCTTTGGTATTCAACATATATGTATTTTGAACTATATGCTAATTATTCATATCATTAGGTGGTCTCAAATTGTGCAAAGTTTACCAGGAAGGATGGACAATGACATCAAGAATTACTGGAGAACCCGTTAAAAGAAAATGATACATCTACAAGCTGAGGGTAGCAGCAGTAGGGCCATTGATAGAGACAACCGAGTACATTTTGAACGTTCTTCTACGGTTTCGTCTTGGCTCAGAGCATCATCTCAAAGATCGTCTGACCTAGTCAGATGTATAGAGGCTTTGACTAGCTTCACATGGGAAAATTATGAGGAGATAGCAGTTCATACGAACACAACGCCTTGTCTACAGGAAGATATTTTGTCACACGATAGTCCCATTAGTGAAGGAAATTATGAGTATGGATTGCATGGAGAAATCCATGATCGTCACCCCAATGATGTTGGGAAAACAGGCGTAGCTGCGTGGCAGGAGTATTTTTAGGCATCAGACAACCTTTTTGATAATAACTTGCCTTACCATTTTCCAATGGGTTCTCTCGCAACTGATTTGCTATCCTATAAGGTATTTGCAGATGACGCCGCTGAAGATGGCATAATACCACGTTCTTCTCCCTATATCGTAGCTTCCCTGGAGGCCTTATTTTATAGCAAGAGCTATGTGAATTGTCATTCGAATGTATTATGGAACATCAATGAAGAAGACAACCCCTTCATTCGCAGGGTTAGGGGATGACTGCCAATTTTAAACTATGCTTATGCCATCCTTTTTTCTTCTGGTATCCTTACCATTCTCACGAATATTCTATCATATCCAAGTTTGTCCATGCAAGATATTTTGAATTACAGTCAATACTGTCGGGACTCAGTAGTTTGGATGGTGAATATTATCTAGCCTGTTGTAGGGCATTTAATGTGGCGGCAACAGGCTGGTTGGCCGTTCGATATCAAGCTTTTTGAGATGCAACGGCCAACCAGCTTGCTGCCACGGCATTAAATGGCCTACAACAGGATGGACTCCTGCAGCAGGATGGACGCAACATTAAATTGCCTGCAACAGACTGGATAATGTTTGCCTCATTTGGATGAGGACACTCAGGTTTTCTGATAGGATGCTTATAATAAATATTGGAACTTAATGAATTCACCCATAATTACAATACAAACAAACGAGTTACCATGGTGGGAATTCATATTCCGGTCATTTTGAATTTCTGTTGATGATGGACAGTTTTGCGCAAATTCTACGATGATTGCTGACTGCCACGGAAGGAACCTCAACCAACAATGAGTTTGGAGGGCTGACCCCCTTCAAGGTACAAGTTAATTTTAATATCCCCTTATTTGAAGGTCAAATAGATGCAGATGCTCTGGAAAAATGGTTTGAATTAGCTTGAGGGTTACTTCTCTATCCATAATTTGTCCAACAAAGAGAAGATTACATTTTCAATTCTTAACGAGGTGCCCCATGTCAAAGATTGGTGGGAAAAACTTCGGGAACAAAAAGAGGGTGAGGAAACCACATTATTTGGGATGGAATCCACATGGGAATCCTTCATTGATGCCATCAAGGAGAAATACTTCCCTGTGGGGAACTATGATGACCAGTACACAAAATGGGAAACTCTACGAGAATAGAGGGACCAAACAGTGTTGGAGTACACCAACAACTTCATACCTTGCACATAAAATTGGGTATCAAGGACTCTGAGTGACACCTAGTACTGAAATATCGCAGTGGCCTATACCGGTACATACGAACATAGATGGATTTCAAGGACATCTCTTCACTTGGATTTGCTTATCGATATGTTATCAAAATTGAGAAGAAATTTCAGCAAAAGAACAAGTGCAATTTCAGACTTGCACAGAAGCAGGGAAAAGGAAAACACTGGCTCATAGAACACAGGATAGGGAAAGGAAAACCAACCCCAACCACAATTGAAGAAGGGTAACAGAAAGACAAAGAGGGACACCGGAAAGTGGTGTGAGTTCCACAAAATCCCCTGGCACAACACTAATGAATTTCGCTTAAAACAATAATTGGTGGTTGGGATCAAAGCTTAAGAATCAGATCCTAGTTTTGATTCAGATTCAGAACCCAATTTCATAGCCACAAACAAAGGGAAGCGGATCATTGATGCAGAACCCAATTTCACTGTTGCTACAACACAAATTCAACTGGAGGAACCTGAAGAGTGGGAGGTAGAGGAGCACCTCTTCCACTCAAAGATGTGGGTGAAGGGAATTCCCATACACTTTGTTGTGGACAACGACAACCAAAAGAACCTGATATCGAAAAAATTAATCAAGATATTGGAGATACCAATAACACCACACCCGCAGGCCATACACCATTGGTTGGATAAGCCAAAGACGAGGTATCCGCATCAGTCATCAATGTCGCCTACCATACGACATCAAGCCCTTCGAATATGAGGTATTGTTTGATGTGGCCCCACTTGAAGTATGTGATGTTTTTCTAAGACAACCATACATGTGGAAGCGTCATGCTGTATATGAATCACAACCTCATAGTGTCATTGTCACTTTGGAAGGACAACTCTACCGGATACCAGAGCTAGTTGCACCTACCCCAACCAAACAGCGAAGGAAGATAATCTCCCACACTGGGAAATTTTCCATATTCACAATTGCCACTGAAGGAGAACATCAGATCACAGAGACATCCACAACCTTTGCACAGGATCCCTCTACTCAGTCTAAATAAGAAGAACACAAAATCATTGCAGCATCGTCTATCCAGGTACCTCTAAAGTGCAGGGCCACACATTCAAGGTGATCCTCTAGAAAGAAATCATTTGCACCAATGCAAACCAAGGATAACACAACAACCAAAAATGTTATACAAATCCATCGCATCCATCAACAATAATTACAATCCTCTGAAGATGTCAAAGTGAGACAACCTTTTCACTTCAGCAAATGTCGCACCGACAGTTCAACTCAACACACATCTCGACATATGCTAAGGGATTTGATGCAATGGAGACCATTGCTTCCTAAGGAGGGAGGAATGATCTAGATGGATATTGGTGGCCACCCACCTATTCCACTGGCTCAAAAGAATTTCCCATTTCGGCAATTTTCTAGTAATTTTTCTACGGTTTTTCGGGTCTTAAACTTCCAAAGCCATTTTTGAGGCCCTAAATGATGTTTTTTTGCGATCCATTTTATAAAATTTAGCTTAACGCTAACATTTAGTCAGACCTCTCATCTTGTAGTTCTTGGATAGACCTTTCCAATGAGCTATCGAGTGCCCCAAACCACGGGGGGTTCACTAGTGAGGCAATATCATATCATGTCCATTCATATTGGGGGTTTGAATGCTCTTAAAAACCTAAAAAATATATTTCCCAGTATTAAGGGGTCAATAGGGGTTTTTAATTTGACATAGTATTATAAATATTGGGGGTTATTTTATTTGGGTATGATGAGGAATAAACTCAAAATCCTAGGATGGATTCATACCTCCAAATTCGTGGGCTCAATTCATACCCACCTAAAACTTAAGGACCCTCCATTTTTATTTGATATTGTTTATGATTCTAAGTTTTGCATAAATATGATAATAATGTACCAATGATAATATCAATGGAAGTCCCTTTGGATTATTGGCCTTGAGCAATCCTCATTTAATAGCTTATTTAGGCTTGGTTTGAATTGATATTATATTGTTTTTCATCTTTAAGTTAAGAGATGTAGCTAATCGGGAGTTTAGGACTTAAATAATTGTATTGTATTTTTTGTAGGCATTCAAGTAAAAGATTTAACTCTTCATTTTTTTCGTTGGGGTTTAGGTGGGCATTGAGATTCAATTAAACATTTCTCCACGAAAACCAAGAAAAGTGAGATTAATCTTTATTGGCTCATTGGAACCAAGAAAGTTAGATCAATGTTTCTTAACTAATTATTTCTATCAAGTTTTTGTATTATTCTTTAATATCTTCACATTGCGAATTAGGAAGAGTTGTTAGATTGAGTTATATTTGGCACATTCATAATTGTAATTTCAATTTTTATATGCAAGGATTCTGGGTCAGTGCAAGCTAATGAGGGTCACTTTTGGCGCGTTAGATGCAATAGAAAACTGAAAAAGCAGGGATACCTCAACTTACTTGGATTTTTTGAGCTACTTACGCAAAATATCTTGCATTGAGTAAAAAAGATGAAATGTAGGAAATTAAATCACGTTTCCGAATATATAACTTTTATGTATTGAAAATTTGCATAGCTATGTCAAGTTTCATTTTTCTTAACAGACACTTTTTATTTTTCAGGAAAATGATAAGGTATATGTTTTTGTGGGTAGAGCCTTTGAGGGCCTAAATGATGGAATCAAGCTACAAAAATCGGCATGCATGTAGAGAACACATAGCACTTGTGCGCCATTATTTTTCGAAAATTAAATTAGTAATTTTATAATTTTTTTATAATTTTTGTAAGTGATCAAACCTCGAAAATAATACCTCTTTTGTGGGTAGAGCCTTTGAAGGTCTTAATGCAAAAATCTT
>BSBM01000987.1:0-145000 GCA_027924585.1 Larix kaempferi | reverse complement strand
AAAGTGACCCTCATCTTCTTGCACACACCCTTCTGTCTTAATATTGTATTGGAACTGAGATGAACATAGGTGAAAATCTAAATCCTTATTTACATACTTTATGTATTATCATTACCATGAAATGGTATCATATAAGTTTCACCATCTGTGTATCTTTATAACTATTGCATGCTTGAAACCTAACAATGGAGATTTTTCCCTCTCTTGTAAATATAAAAAAAAAACTACATATAACCCAAGAAAAGGTAACTGAATGTTATTAATTCCCTTGATTGCAGGAATAAATGTAGAGGAAATGGAGGGAATTAATTGGATATTGTGAATGACCCAAATCCAATCTATGCACATGATCATATGTTGTTATTGAAAACTAAAATGAATTTTTCTATGTTCATTTGGGTTCAAACATCAATGATGTTTGTTTTGATAGGAAGGTAGGGGAGTCCATGCATGAAAGGGTTTCAATTTTGGATTTTTATGGAATTTAATCTATTAAGATTATTTTTATGGAGCTTAATTTATCAGTCGTTTAAATTCTTTGTTATGTTGATCTCTTGACTAGGTTTCCTTTTATGCATTTTGCCTTCCCCATTACTATTTCATTGGGTCTTCCACTATCCAATGCTACAATGTGATCACTTGCCCCTGCAATCCTAGTGGGATAATTATTAACATTATACTATTATTTTATTTAAGATCTTGTTTTCCTATACTAAGATGTGTTAGGGATCCTGTTTGTTAAAATTTGATAATATGATGTAAAGGGGGTGTTAAAAATGGGTTTATAAAAATTGATACCTACAATATCTAGTGAAACTAGGGGTTTTCTTAATTGGAAAGACATATTGGGATGGGGGTTCAATAATACAATTTTAGGATGCATTTTCCAATATTTAGTGATATTAGGGATATTTTTTAATATCATGCGAATGATCGTGCTATGTAACAAGTTCACTGAGTGAAGCCCCTGTGACCCAAACGGAGATCGTATGCAAAAGTTATGACCTCGAGAAGTTGACTAATCAACTAACCACCTTGGGGCCACAAAATTTATGATAGTTCATCTTCTAGGGTTAGTTTTTTGGATGCTTTGGATTCTTTCCCTTATGCTTATGATAAATAGGCACTTTTGGCCTCTTTTTGTAATCATCTTGGAACAAATGAGCAAGGCGGCCACATCTCTTCTCAGAGATAGCTATTACCATTATAGCTGCTTTTATTTTACAGTCTGTTCTATTTCTGCTATTTAATAGAATATGTGTTTACTGTATCACTGTGTTCTTTGCAATATATTGATGTGTATGATTATGTATCTTCTCTTTTATTTCATTCCCACATAAATACAAATTAGATTTCCACATATATAACACAAAACATATACGATTTCCACATACATAACATAACATACTAACCCATAATAGCACAGGCTTGGCCAAGCATACATCCCCTTCCAAATAGTGAAACTATGCAACCTAACAAAAAAGTCATGCACAACAAGCAATTTTTTTGTTAATTAAAGTATTTGTGCAACCAGATAATTCCAAAGGTTTCAATTTAACAAAAACTCTCGAACCCCACATTTAAGTTTTATCAATCTATGGTCATGAAAATATTAGTGATGATAAAAATTTGCAAATGAAGAAACATAAACCAAATTAAATTACTTTAAAAAAACCATCTTTAATCCTTAATGTTATCTAGTCTAGAACACTTTTAGAGTCTCTCAACTACTATGCATTTTTAGTTTTAAATCTTTGAATATTTCAATATCGATATATTTTGACCACATGTAATTGATAGTTTGAAATTGCATATATATATATATATATATTTCATAATTATCATAAGTTATAGGACAGGGGAAAAGTTATATATATATATATATATATATATATATATATGAATGACACAATTACAAAAATAAAATATAAACATTGAGATTTTTTATATTATACAACTTGCTCCTAGATTAAAGATGATCAAACACACAAAAACTAGATATTCAATACACCAAAATTTTAAAATAGAAGTTTAGAAATTAAAACCATGAATTGTACTTTCCTCATTAAGTCATTTGATATCATCATATCAAAATGTACTACATAGATATTAGGTAATTATACTAAATCACTAATACTATAGGTGGAAAAGGTGATGGAAAATGCAAAATAATGTAGATACTAGAATATTAAATGGAATAATATCATAGCTAATCATGGTTTATGGTCCTCCTCCATGTTAGAATCATCAAATTCACCACCACTAACACTTATCTTTCTTCCATATTCATCCTTTAAATCCAATCCAAGATTTGCATCAATTGGTGTGGAGAATGACCTACTACGAAGACAACCATAATCAAAAGTGACTAATTCTAGCATTGGTTCAATAAGATACATGTTGACTAACGCCATCTCAACAATGTTGTCAAAAACTGTAATGTCCTTGACCCCATAATAAGACCAAAGAAACTAAGAAAGCCGAAAGGAACTAAGAAATCCCAAAGGAAAGGCCAAGTCAAGTTATGCATATCAGAATAAAGGAGTGTAGGATAGGAAAGCATGCCAACACCTAGTTAAATAAAAAATTTAGCCTTAAGATTAAAATGTAGAATACAGATGCAATTCTTTTTCCCAATGCTCATGCGATGCATCCATATTTGAGCATGAAGTTAATATGAGTTTAAACATAAATCAAGCATCTACATGATGCCATCTATAGCCACATAACACTAATAAAATCATATTTTTGGACAACCATATAAACATTATTAACCAGAAATTACTAATAGCCTTAAAGCATAGATAAATTAGATCTATAGACTACCAATATAACATAAACAAATCTAATCCACTGTTTCTTATTAACACTATTAAATTTCAGGTCTCCAACAACCATAAAAGCATAATCATAATCATATTTAAACAACATACAGATCATAAAAACATAGTCATAACCATATTTAAACATCATACAGATCAAACCATTACTTATCATTTAACCATAATAAATATAAGCAGGGATAAATTCAGATCTGTATCAAATCAAATCATAAGCAAAGATATATCATCATCGACAGGCACTTATGCATCAAATTAAATTAGAAAATAAAAGAAAATATGAATACTTATCTCTATAAAGGGAAACAGGCATCAACAAGGCCATTTTCCACCCTGCCATTGACATACCAAGTTATGCATCTAGCAACTTGAGAAGTCACCCCCGAGATGAGGCCACAATTCCACAAGTAAGGCACTTTCAATCCTTTCTCAGAAACTCCTCTTCACAAAAAATAGACAAATTTTTTTTCCCAGCTAGTACTTTCCTGTCCATTCTCCACTACCTATGGGGTATGACCTAGCTTTCCAACACCATTTCCTAGATTCCTGTGCAAGAAACCTGGACTAGTAGAGCTCTTAGGGAAAACATCAACTAACCAACAACATATACTTGGCCAAGCATATGTGTGTAACACAAAACATAACATGATTTCCACATACATAACACAAAACATAATAGGATTTCCACGTACATAACATAAAACATTATAGTATTTCCACATACATAACATAACATACTAACACATAACAGCATAGGCTTGGCCAAGCATGCCTCCCCTTCCCAAGAGATAAAATATGGTGTTTATAGACAAAAGAGGCCAATTC
The DNA here is from genome assembly GCA_027924585.1 of Larix kaempferi. Taxonomy (NCBI): domain Eukaryota; kingdom Viridiplantae; phylum Streptophyta; class Pinopsida; order Pinales; family Pinaceae; genus Larix; species Larix kaempferi. The sequence goes on along the minus strand of BSBM01000987.1, from coordinate 141,335 downwards.
CCCCTTCAATAGAGGCATAATAAGGTTGATTTAAAACCAAGAGCATAAGTTCCCCACATTCCCAAGAAGGATCATTCAAATTCGTCATGGCTAATTCCACACAAATTCATGAAGATAAATTCGAACATGTATAGAGAGGGGAGTTACAAAATCAAGAGGGGTTCATAATTTTGCATGCAGAATCCAATAGGGATGCATGATAGAATGAAGTATCCAAAGTGGTACAAAATATCCAAGAGGAGTGCATAATCCATGAGAGAGGTTACACAAAATATACCTTTTCCAAGAATAGCAAAACAATAATGACGGGAGTTACACACTTTAGGAGTGGGAGGCTAAATTCAATTTTGTGGAAATTAATTGAAAATATGCTCCAATAAATAATATTTGGGTTCAATCTTCAAGTGTTTGGGTGAGAAACAATTCATAAAGCCACTAGGAGTACAATAGAATTATGGTTTTAATACAAATTAAATTTAGGAAATGGGAAAAAAATGCAAATCTCAACACTTATATTTTCAATGGGTCCAAGGTACTCAAAACATCATGAGATAGGGTTTGGGAAAAGAAAAATATAATAATGCACTAGGAAAATAATATTCTCGACACCTTTCTCCCCTCGCTTGTGGAATATGTGGCCTCCCATTCTCGTTAGTGGTCCATATTGATCCAGTTATTTTATTAATTTGAGAAATAATAATAATAATTTCATGGTCCTTCACGACCATAATAATGTATAAATACTAATTTCCAGACACCTAGTGCAAAATTAATAAACACATAAGAAATCATAATATATGTCTAGGGGCTTAACTCACCAGGGGTATTACAAAACCCATATCAACATTTTTTTCCCACTGGGCCTTCACATAGTGAGCATGGGACATAACACATTTGTTTATTGGATATTAAAGAATTCCCCTAATTTCACTATATATTTTAAAATACCTCTAAAAAATACTTCTGTTTAACCCCTCTCCAAATACATCTTTTCAATTTAAAAAATCCCATACTTTTACAGGATATCGTACATATCCATTTTTTTCATAAGATTTTTAATAACCTTTTTTATTTGTTCCCCCAATATCAGATGAAATATAAATATTATAAGCCCATAAATAAATAAAAAATTACTCAAAAATATGCAAATAAAATATACACACATAGATATGCAACATAGGAGATGTGGTTCTCAACCTTGTTGATCATATAACGGATTTAGAAAATCTTAGTAAGGGACAAAGGTGCAAACACATTGTCAAATTATACTTATGAAAAGAGATTTTCACCATTGTCAATTATGCATAGATTTATTTCACAACAAGCCATCATTAAATACCTATAACACTTCTATAATACCTATAAACTCCCTCCTTCGTGTGAACATACCCAATACCTATAAACCTACTTCAATTGAAAATACATCTCCCCCACTTTAATATGAAACAATATATTGCCATTTATTCACAAATTTTAAACCCCTTTACGAATGAGCATAATAGGATATTGGTTAACAAGTGAAGCCCCATTGATTTTTTCATGTTTTCATGTCAAACATGAGAGGACACATCTAGGACACATTTCAAACATGTGTCCTAGCATGTCTAGTGTCTAACACATATGATATGGACATGGTGCTCCTAATGTATTTGTCATGTTTCTTAGTATATGATCAATAACATATCAGTCAATAATAACAATGTGTTCCTTATTAATGGTTTACCATCCTATTATTGTTAAAAAACAATCATATTTAAACCATAAGAGGAACAATCGGTCATAGTAATATATGCCCATTCTAGAACCACATTTAGAATGGGAGGAAAACCTTGGTCAACCCATATCAACATTATAGGTAAAAGATTAAGATATAACATATTTTGCTTGAAAATGAATGAGTTTAGTTTGTGAATGCATTCATAGGGATGAAAACCGTTGAAGCCACCCAAGTTATATGTGCGAAAAAATAGCAAGGGAATGCTTAAGTTCAAGGTTACCCATTGAATGGGTCTTAAGAAAGGCGTGATGTATTTTTAGCCTAGCAACAACAAATGTAACCTAGGCTTTGAACAATATCCAAGCCCCCCCAATGGTTGTTGTTAATAACATATTAGAAGCAAATGAAGGCTAAAACCCAGTGGATTCTTTATCAAGGTTTCGGGGTATGAAAACAAAAAGAAATGGTCAACATACAAAAAAAACACTAGTCAAAATTTAGGTCTAATAAAACCCAATTTTGGGGGTGGATAAGCCACCTATAGGTGTTTTTATTGCTCTTGTCCATTCTATTGTATACAACACAAATGGAAATATATATATATGTGTGTGTGTGTGCGTGTGTGTGTATTTATATGTAGATGTATATATATATATATATATATATATTTTACAAGGCTATGTTCTTGTTCCAAATGGAAAATAAAAACTTATAATGAATAAGAAGTGAAGATTCCAAGATTTTATGTGATGGAGCTATAATGGAAAGGAACCTGTTTATTCCAATAACTATGATCATGCATAAACTACAACATACAATGCTTTTGTTGAGTAACTTAGTAGTAGAATAGGAAATTCCAAGAGGAAATAACATAATATCGAAAGATTTAGAATAAAAATGACATAATTTCCACAACAACAGATAATTGTAGGAGAACAAAATACCACAATATAAATACCTTTATTGATGAGAGAATGTTCACTCATATCTTCGAGGGGGAAATAGCCCACTCAACAAAGATCCAATTACAATATATTGGAAAATACATCTCATTACGATGCTTCTACTTCTGTATATATTTTCTATTACATTAGGAAAAATTTGTTGAAGGAACCTTTTAGTAAGCCTTAAGATACAAATATTTCATCCATGTTATATCTACTTCGTGGGAGTTATTTAATAGAGATGGAATCAATACATAACAACATGTATAACTACTTGATGGGGTTAGGGTAGGACTCTAACATGCCCTCTCCATCAAAAAGAAGCTGTGTTGTCAAGGATGGCCTTGTGAAAATTGTTGAAGTATATCTATGGATTCCAATGTAGAATCCACGGGTTGTGTATATTTCCACTCTATCAAAACTTCTTTGATGGTGTGTTGGTGGAATGACATTCATGTTTGTTGAGGAAGACCTCAAGATGAAACCAAATGGAAACTTTTTCAATCAATTTTTGAATCTTAGTTTGAATACAACAATTAGAGTCGACTACTTTCTTTTAGGAGACATGAAAGGTTGGATTAATTTTAGAGTCGCTAGGTAGATTCAATTTGTAAACCATTGGGACAACATTTTTTAGGACATTATAGGGCCCATAAAACTTGGGAGCAATATTATAGTGACATTTTTCATTAAGTGAGGACTTCTTACAAGGTACTAATACCCTTCTTCGAAATGGTGTTTGAAATAATGTTGATCAACTTATTGCTTCATCTTGTTCTAAGCCATTACTATATTATCGTTAACAATGAAGGGAATGATGACTTAAGATATGGGTATTTTTTTCAACCTCTTGTATCATGGAGACTCAGGTCATAAGGAGGATAGTACTAATGGGAGTTTTTGGACATAGAAAAACTCAAAGGGATTCACTCAAGTCGAGACAAGATAAGTTGTATTATACCACCATTATATAATTTAAAGGTAACCACTTATCCCATTAGGATTTCCTCTCTGAAGTAAGGTACCACTAATACACATCCATGCACTTATTAAAAACATTAGTATTCCCATAAGTTTGGGGTGATTGTTAACGCTTGATTTTGCACACATGGGACATTTTTGCTAATCTTGCAGAAAGGCACCATCTTGATGTACATCATGCAACTCATTGAATATATCCTCATTAGATTCAAAAGACAAATTGAATCCTAAAATGTCAAAGGAAGTCAAAGGAAGTCAGTACATAAAATCATGCAGTTTTTTGCATTGGACCCTTAGCATGATTGTTTGTTTAGAGACCTGTGCATACCCATGTGGCCTTTCCTTCAAAAGGCGCATGACTGCCAAAATGATGGGACCACTAACTTCTGCAGTGCATTGAGATCTCAAAATAGATCTCTTCAATCCAAAATTTGAATGAGACTCCTCACATGCTTGGGAGCATTTAATGGCCTCCATCATGTACTTGGAGAACCAGTTCAAAGGAAAAAGTGTTCACATTTTATATCTATATGTTTCTTGGCCTCCATTTGTCCTATAAAAAGAAGCCATATGCATGCATTCTATAGGGAAAAATTAGACCAAATTTATACTGTTGGAATTACATTGAGAGCTTATCTTTCAATCTACTTCCTACATCAAATGTCATGCAAAATCTCCCTTGCCTCCTCTAAGAAGGAAGTGTCTCTCCATTGTTCTATGCTAGTTATCTTAGAATTGTGTGGATAAAAAAGAACCTACCTAAGGGATATTGTTTTCTTCCCTTGAAGTCATGACATCCTAGGTGACACCATTGTATTTCGCTAGACTATTTGACTATCAACCTTTGGTTTGGCATACTCTTGTTCTATTTTGTTTTGCTTAACAATTGTCCCATTTATTTCTTGTTAGTTTTGTTTTTATTTATAATTGAGAGTTTGATTTTCCATTGGATTATGGGATACCAACTCATTAACAATACTGGGTCCTTGTTGCAACCTTATGGATTTCTCTCGACAAAGTGGGGAGACTACTCATCCTTCTGGCTATTTTGCCCACAACAATATTTATGGTGATTCTACTCTTATTTTTGTTCATTGCATTATATATAGGTTTTACTTTGATATATAATTGATTTTAGGTACAGTGCGGGAGATTACTGTCCAACCTCTCAAAGCTAGAATTTTGAATCCCTCTGCAAGAAGCAATTTTTTTTATCAATAGCGCAATTCTCGACGTCATAGCCATGCAACATAGTGAAGGAATCTCTTTGAAAACCATGCTACTCATGCAGTTTTGCTTCACTATAATCACACCATAAATTAGCATGACTTTTGTAACATTGTACTATCCCTACATAGTGCATATATGGGTATGAAACACACGTGAAATTGGGTTTTGTTTGCTTTTTACCTCTATTTTCACAGTCACTTGCAGTTTCAATGGCTTCCTAAAGAACCATAAAATTAATAACTCACATGCAATTGTATTTTCTCTAGTAATTACATAACTTAGTTCAAGATAGGAAGTAAATAATTCATTTCTTTAAATACTACTTAGGCTATAGGAGTTTGAGTTTTTCAATAGACCTCTTAGTACTCATCGTAGTTGAACGATTATGCTTGGCATCTTATAGAAATTGTTAGTCTAGGAAATTTGATTTAACTACCTCTAATTAGATATATTAGTGCTTCTTGCTTCTCCCTTTAGTTTATGCAAGATAGTTTAGTCAATTTCTAACACAAGTGAGGGACCTAAAGAATCATTTCTCCCAAAGTATGCTCTTTTCCTTGCATTCTCAATGATCTTCACAAATCAGAAAAGGGTGAGATGTTTGAAATACCTCTCTTGGAGACATTTTTTTCATTAAGAACATCTAGTTGTTATTTACAAATAATCATTTCTTACTCAGGGTTGAATTAAGGAGAGTAAAGAGCCACCAATGCTCACATGTCTTCACTTTGTGCTTTTTAGTTAATTGAAAATCTCAATTTCATTTTCTTTCCAAACACATGTGTTATTTCCACTTACGAACACACCAAGAGATATAAATACTATTTCACATCTAGTATGCTCTCCATATTGCATTCTTAGTGATATGGATGGATCATAAAGATATGAAAGTTTGAAATACCTCTCTTGCACTCATTCAAATTAGGACCTTTTTAAAATCAGCATTGCACTTGTAATTATAAACAAACTAAAATCCTCCACAGGAGGTCACAAAAAAACATTTTAGTTAGTTTAGGATTGATTGGGATAGTCATCCAAATAATGCCCACCAATCTTCTACATTTTTTAAACATAGTGGTTGCTTACTTCTAGGGTACTTTTAAATCCTCATATCAACAAGTGTAAAAAACCAACCCGACTAAGAAGGCCTGGTGCCCAAGGAAATGAAAGACGAGGTATATTTATTTATTCTCACTACAAAGAGTCACTAATATTTTTGTGAAGAAGAAACTTTACCACTCAAGGTCGAACAACTTATCCAAACTTGATGCAGTTATCTTAGCGACAAAAACTATGACAACCTACCCTAACGGACAATCCACTCGGGCGGACATGAGCCAGATCTCCCTAGTTCAAGTGAATGTAGAACAAATAGAACAGAATACAAAACTCGTTTCCTAGATCTAGTTACAGATCGAGTACTTAGATATCGTACCTTTCAGATCGTAGATCCTTCTCCTTGTTGTTGCTCCAAGTCTCGTGGTCGTCAGATCTCCAGTTGCAAGACCTGTCAAGACAATATGAAAACAATATAAGCAGTACAAGATATCTAAACAATAACTGATCTAAACTAATAGTTGAGGAAGAAAGTTCTAAGCATCATCAATGAGACAACATTTATGGAAAGAGATTATATTAACTGTATAACAAGTGGGAATACATAGAAAAGATGAAGCTACAACCAAAGCCTCAACGTTGCATCCTCCATCACACATGTCCAAGCCAATACTCCAAGATGGTACAAGCTTCCCAATCACCAATATGGGTTCTACCAGCATAAGGGTACCATAGACCTTCCCCCCTCCCATGGAGAGAGTGGGTGATTATATAGGGCTAAAGAGATAGGGTAGGTTTAGGATTAGGGGGAGATGGTTAAGGGATCTTCCAATTAGGTTAGGAACCGAAATGCCACCTCACCTAGAACCTAGGGATAGGCCTCCACATCACTTATCTTTAAGAATGGGCTCGAAGATACTCTTTTATCCAAATAACTAACATCGTCGCAGGTTGCATTAGGACAACTTGTGACGTCACATGTTGCACAAGGGAAGACTGGGAAACTTCAAGGATATGTTTTTACTCTAAAATGAGTTTAGGTAAAATAGCAAAGAGTTTACACAATGGTCAAGATGATGACATTATCACAATGGTCATGATGACGACACTTGGTCATAATGACGATACTTGCAATGGTCATGGTGACAACACTAGGTCAGGATGACGATACTTGCAATGCTTGCAACACTTGTGACACTTGCATAAGGGTGATGACATTTTGGTGTAACATAATGCCCCCCAAAGCATGAAGCTGATGGAATGAGACGGGTGAAATGCTTTGTAATAAGAAAAAATGGCAAGGACTTGTTGGTTGGAAGGAGTTGCCGCAGAAAATGACCTGAGATCCACAAGTCTCATACAACGCAAAACATGGCTGCCGACCAATACATTGTAGAGCCATGATAGTAAATACCGACTCAACACAATCATGGATACTAGACACAATCGTAGATCCATGATGAGATAATAACATAGCCACGACCAATACAAAAGTGGATCCGTGTAATATGACTCAATACAAACTCCATCGCAACCTGGGTAAAACATGACTTCCCAGGGTCTTTAAGCTGAACCCACAATGATACGAATCTATCCATGTGATTACAAATATCTTGACGTCGAACATGGCAGAAACCACTTGATTACCGGCCATTGATGTAAACCATTAACAAGCACGAGGAAAATCATCATTGATGTCAATGATTCCCAAGGTATCAAAGTACATATCATCAAGCGTGAATAAGTGAGTTGAAGTCAAACGCAAGATGAAATATTTCAATCAAGAGTCAATGATGTAAACTCATGATGAAAGCGAGGTAAACTGCCATTAAGGAATGTAGGGCCAAGGTACTTGGTTGGTTTCTAGATTCAATCCTCAGATGATGAGTTGGTGTTGAGAAGGATGAATCTGTCGAAGGAGGGCCATGATGAATCCCCCATCAATCGACACGAAACACGACAAATGATGTGTAGAGTAGATCGGATGGTACAGTAATGTGCAAGATTGACTCAAGGTAGACCGACATAATTGAAGGTATACTGATTGCAGATAATAAGTAATGGACATCTCTTGAACATGGGCATGGCATGACTTGGTAGTATTGACATGACGAGAATGATACCAACCCCTAATGAAACTAATGGTGGAAGCATTCTTTGGCTGATCCAAAGGAGCGACATGACTCATGAAATTGACAAGACTCGAGGACAAACAGATTATCCAAGTACTGAATGCAAATGCAAATGAGTGACATGTTCAAGAGTGACTATGTACTACCGTAATTAAGATGTAACATAAAATCTTCCCTTTTTCCCCATCATGATTGATGAGTGCCTCATGTGTTTTTAACGAGCTTGATGAGGGTAACCAAATGCTCGGTATAGCTCATCTCATAGATGAGTCCAATCCCAAATGTTTCATGAACCTAGGAAAGGAGGGGTTCATCCCATAATGGGCCCCTCAATGTTTAAAATTTAGCGAGTCCAGAGAAGGAAAACTCGATGTCATTTCATGTTTAGAGAGCATGAAAAGAACTAAAGGAGACTCCAAAAGTTCCTTTTTCGTAAAATTAGCCTCATCACCTGAAAAAGGGTAAAACAATGTGGAAGAGGAATCTTCTAGCCATGGTTGGTTGGAGTATTCCTTTTTCGTAAATAGTGCTTCCTGGTCCGAAAAAAAGGGTAAGCTATCACCAGAAAGACGATCATTCAAATGCTTTTACAAGCGTGAAAGCATCAAGTTCGCTTGGCAATCTTTTACTATTTAGGGAGTCTGAAAGAGCTTAAAAAGGACTCCATGAACAACTTTGTCATGGTTGATGACCGAGTATGACAAAGGAAAAAGTAAACTCGACATAGTTCCTTTTCCGTAAATAGTCTATTGAGGCAAGATAAAGTGATAAACTTATCCTCGTTAGACACACCTTTTTTCTCAAATTTTTAACGAGCATGAGAATGGTATCAAAAGCACTCGAAATATTTTCCATGTTTAAACTAGAGCATGAAAAAGTAAAAAGTAAGCTCAAACCACTTTTCATGTTTTAACCAGAGCACAAAAAAAGGTGAAAAAGTAAGCTCAAATGCTATCTTGTTGTTTTTAACGAGCTCGAAGATGGGTTGGAAGAATGCTCATGATGTCTGCTTCATTTTTTAACGAGCTTGTAATAGTAAATGAACTATGCTCAGGATATTTTTCATGGTTTAATGAGCTCGAAACCTAAGAAAAAAAATTATGCTCGAAAATGTTCCCAATGGTGGACATTTTCCCAACATGGCATCCATAGGTTGGTGTGTGCCCCCAGCATGATTGCTAGAAGTAAGTGACTTAGCTCCAACGTGGTGTGGAGAGGCGATCGATTTGACTTCAACATAACATCCTGATGTTGAAGAGATGCCCCCAAGCTTCATTTCATTCTCCTAAGCTAGCCCTAGGCGGATGAAAAGAAGGTTCAGGTACTAAGTCAACAAGGAGAATCGACTCAAAGGGAAAGGACATGTTTCATTTTTTAACAAACTTGACACAAGATTAGAACTCTACTTGCGGGGACCTATTTCATTTTTTAACGAGCTTGACACAGAAAGGGAACTATGCTCATAGGTTAAGGCCCATTGATAGGTTCCTTCCCAACATGATGCCCAGAGGTTGGTAAATGCCTCTAGTATGATTGCTAGATCTTAACATGGTGGTGTTCCTTCAACATGATTACTGACGGTACGACATGTGGCATGCCACCCAAGCTTCATTTCGTCTAAAAATGTCGCTTGCTAACCTAACTACCAACCTGGCTACTAATAAGAAAATTTCCACCAAGGGGGGGGAAACGAGAATCAAATGAAATGAAGGTTCAAATTCTAACTCTAGCGAGAGATCAAACTGAAGGGAGGGAGATCTATTTCATTTTTATACAAGCCTAAAATAGACAATAACTATGCTTGAGGGGGCCCATCTTATTTTTTAACGAGCTTGAAATGGAATAAAACTATGCTCGAGGGGGCCCATATTATTTTTTAAAGAGCTTTAAATGGAATAAAACTATGCTTGAGTGGATTGGTTTCATTTTTGTGCAAGCTTGAAACCAAAAGGTAAACTTTGCTAGAGTGGTCGGCTTCCTTTTTTAACGAGCTTGAAACATAACATAAACCATGCTCGTAGGAACCTATTTCATTTTTTAATGAGCTTGACATAGAATGGGAACTATGCTCATATGAAATGGTTTCATTTTTATGCAAGCTTGAAATCAAAGAGAAACTTTGCTTGAAGGTTGGCTTCATTTTTTAACGAGCTTGAAACATAACATAAACCATGCTCGTACCCCCATCCTTAGGGGGAAGAAACCACTAAAACATGTGGAACATTCAGTGAAGTCTGATGACTAGGAGTCATATTATGAGTGGGTGTCACGTAGGAAAGCTGATCAATGGTCACAATCCTCCCATCATAGGGAAAATACATCACTCGAAAGAGTGTGGACACGATGGCTTTCATAGCATATACATAATCACGTCCAAGGAGTAGATTGAAATCTAAAGGACCTTGGACAACCATGACATCAACATAAACAGTTTTACCTCTCAACGTGATAGGTAACTGCAATAGAATCCCTAAAGGTCTGGTAGGACTTCTATTAAAAGCCAAAATCTGGTCAGTTACTGGTACAAGCTGAGGAGAACCTATAGCTTGCCAAGCAGCTGAGGATAAAATACTAACAGAAGCTCCTTCATCAACTATCATTTCTTTATCAGAAACTCCTACAAATATTTGAAAAGGAATACTTGAAGGAAGACGAGATTCTCTTAGACCATTCCAATCAAAGGAAATAACCTCAATACTTGGGGGGGTGTCCTGTAGGAATGGACAAGGTTTCCCCTTTCCTAGGACATTCTGAACTGACTAGGAAAACATCGGCAGTTTCCAATTCACTCTCACTTGGAAGATAAGAATGAGCTGAAGATTGTGTCATGGTGACTACTTCAGTCTGGACTTTCTCCAATGAAAGAGAGGGATCGAGTGGAGATGACAGCGACTTGATCACTTCACTCTCGAAAGGAAGAGTGGGACCAAATACAGATAAAATTGAATTGATCACTTGGTCAACCCGTCGGGGATCGAGGGACAACTTACTATCGCTTGTTGGAAGTGCCTGTTGAGAACTAGAAATATCTTCCAACCACCGTGAAGCTTCATCCATGCTTGGACAAAGGTAGGTATGATGCAAGCCCTTGCATATCCATTAAGGGTCTGCAGCTCTACCCTTTCGACCCGTCACCAATGGGTCACTGGTCGAGGGAGTATCATCAACATGATGGTAAGAGGTTGATGATACAAGCGGTTTGGGGTTTTTAGACCACACTTCTGACACACGGGAAAGACTGGGACAATTCTTGAGAAAGTGATCACCCTTGCAAAGTTTTCAAGGGAACTTTGGCTTACGAGGTGTTCTCATAGAATGAGTGCCATCAGAGGAAGATGGTTGACGGTTGGTCTCTTTCTTATCTTTCTTCATCTTAATCTTCCCTTTCTTACTCTTCAAACCAACCTTCTTACTAACAACATGGTTTTCAGTAGGAGAAGAGGAAGAGAGAGAAGTCGATTCAACTTTTGACGGAGAAGGAGAAGGGTCATCATGAGATTGATGCTCATGTGGTGAAGGACCTAGGTCCGACATGATTGGTGCACTTGGTGTAACCAAATTGGAGAAAAACCATACAGGTAATCCTATCGTCAATCCAGGAAGAATCAATGTAGCCATAAAGGGAGGACCAACAGTTCCACAAGGGGGAATAACAAATGGCATACCCTGGAAAGGGGCGCCTTGACTGGTAGTCCCGGAAGAATTGACTTCCATATCTAAACCTCCTAAGAGTCTCTAAAGGACCACACAAGACAAATAGTACTCAAGTCTAAAAGCAACAAGCAAACTGTGTGAATAGGTGTGGATTCAAAGTCTGGAACCTCACGGGATTATCAAGGCATCACAAACTGCTATATACTGCAGGGTCCAACAATATGACGTGACAAAGAGGATTGTGATCGTACCCTTTCCTGCATACCCGATTACCTGGACAGTACGTGCGTGCTAATCTCCCCGAGTGTTGTTCTCGGTGTATTGCTTTGCCAAGACAGCCAAATGGTTAACTCAGTTGGTTTCAGGAATCCTATGGGTGTCTCTCGATATATGCAAGGTATATGGGAGCTCAAATCCATAGTGGTGCTATATAATGCACAACCGTTCGGCAAGAGACCTTCCGATATACTACCAAGTACGTGATACACCCTTCGATATACACCAAGTACAGATTATGGTACTTGGTGGGTATGTGAAGGAGCTTGATATACCAATAAGTACGTGGAAGACTACAATACCCCCAGGATACAGTGTTGGAAAATAACAACAGCTTCCATGCTTAACGACGTTGGAACACGTCTCTAACTTACACACAAGTTGCTAAATGATTTTAACCTAAGCTAGCATTAATTTTATCTTGTACGGTTAGGTGGATGCATGAGGTGAGTATATAAATGTAAGCATAATGCAATCCTCAACTACATGATATTAATGCACATTTTCCTTTCCTTTTCGATGAAAACTACTTAAGGTAAGGAGAGATTTTTCTTTCTTTCAAACCAAAAGTACTTAAGTAGTAGTGAAAAGAAGAATTCCTTCCTAGAGTGCAATAACTCTAACTTTATGCAATAATCAGTTAAAAGGCGCAAAGAAAATGAAAAGATGCAACTAATCTTAACATTGTATAAGACAAAATAATGAAGCACTTTCAGTATTCAAATGCATGTGCCAAAAATGGAATTTGATAACTAAATTCTTTTCATATTTATATACAGAAAGTGAGAGGATATCTACAACACTCTAATCTTTCATAAATTCTCAAAGAAAAATGGCAAGCACCCAAACAACTCAAAGGAACTCAAGAGAGGCTCAAAATCTACCAAATGCAATAATCATAACTCATTTCCTATCTTTTTACACTTGAAAAAGACACATCTAAGCTATGGAAAGAAGGATTCCACAAACGTTGCCAATCAAATGCAAGACAAAGATAAGCACTTAACAATCTTATCTAACTCAAATGCACACAAATCTGAAACAAGCCTTTCTTCTTCTTAAGACCAAGAATATCAAATGATCAAAATAAAGTAAGAAGAATATTTATGTTTTCCAAATTCATGAATATAGCAAAAGAGTGACAAAATCCAGATTTTCTTTGAACTAAAGTGGATACAAATAATTAATCTTTCCCAAAAATGATTTAATAGCTCAGCATATAAGGGAAACAAGATGCATAACCCAAGAAAGAGAGGCTCTAAAAGACATGGATATCCCACACTCTTCAAGTCTTTTAAAACAAGTCAATCACACTCAACCAAAAATGATCTCAAAACTTTGAGATGGGTCAAAACGACTAAATAATGCATGATTCATGGCCCTCCTTTGATGGATTCATCCTTGTTGACACCAACTCATCATATTAGGATTAAATATAGAAACCAACCAAGTACCTTGGCCGTGCATGCCTCAATGGCAGGTTATCTCGCTTTCATCATGAGTTTACATCGTTGACTCTTGATTGAAAGATTTCATCTCGCGTTCGACTTCAACTCACTTATTCACGCTTGATGATTTGTACTGTGATACCTTGGGAATCATTGATATCAATGATGATTTCCCCCATGCTTATTAACGGTTTACATCAATGGCCGTTAATCAAGTGGTTTCTACCATGTTCGACATCAAGATATTTGTAATCACATGGATAGATTCATATCATTGATGGTTCAGCTTGAAGACCCTGGGAAGTCATGTTTTACCCAGGTTGCGATGGAGTTTGTATTGAGTCATACTACACGGATCCACTTTTGTATTGGTTGTGGCTATGTTATTATCTCATCATGGATCTACGATTGTGTCTAGTAGCCATGATTGTGTTCAGTCGGTCTTTACTATCATGGATTTGCAATGTATTGGTTGGCAACAATGTTTTGTGTTTTATGAGACTTGTGGATCTCAGGTCATTTTCTGCAGGAACTCCTTCCAACCAATAAGTCCTTTCCATTTTTTCTTATTACAGAGCATTTCACCTGTCTCATTATGTCAGCTTCATGCTTTGGGGGGCATTCTATTACACCAAAATTTCGTCACCCTTGTGCAAGTGTCGCAAGTCTCGCAAGCATTGCAAGTATCATCGTCATGACCTAGTGTTGTCACCATGACCATTGCAAGTATCGTCATTATGACCAAGTGTCGTCATCATGACCGTTGTGATAATGTCATCATCTTGACCATTGTGTAAACTATTTTCTATTTTACCTAAACTCATTTTAGAGTAAAAACATATCCCTGAAGTTTCCCATGACTGGAGGGCTTAACTGACCTACTTTTCAAGGTCGTCCCAGTCTTCTTTTGTGAAACATGCGACGTCGCAGGTTATCCTAATGCAACCTGCGACGATGTCAGTTATTTGGATAAAAGAGTATCTTTGAGCTCATTCTCGAAGATGAGTGATGTGGAGGCCTATCCCTAGGTTCTAGGTGAGGTGGCATTTCGGTTCCTAACTTAATGGGAAGATCCCTTAACCATCTCCCCCTAATCCTCAATCTACCTTATCTCTTTAGCCCTATATAATCACCCACTCTCTCCATGGGAGGGGGGAAGGTCTATGGTACCTTTATGGTTGTAGAACCCATATTGGTGATTGGGAAGCTTGTACTATCTTGGAGGCTTGGCTTGGACATGTTGGATGGAGGATGCAACATTGAGGCTTTGGTTGTAGCTTCATCTTTTCTATGTATTCCCACTTTTTATATAGTTAATATAATCTCTTTCCATAAATGTTGTCTCACTGATGATGTTTAGAACTTTCTTCCTCAACTATTAGTTTAGATCAGTTATTGTTTAGATATCTTGTACTGCTTATATTGTTTTCATATTGTCTTGACAAGTCTTTCAGCTGGAGATCCGATGATCACGAGACTTGGAGCAACAAGAAGGAGAAGGATCCACAATCTGAAAGGTACGATATCTAAGTACTCGATCTGTAACTAGATCTAGGAAATGAGTTTTGTATTTTGTTCTATTTGTTCTAGATTTACTTGAACTAGGGAGATCCGGCTTGTGTCCGCCCGAGTGGATTTTTCGTTAAGAGAAGGTGCGGATTGGCGAATGGCATTGCAAAACCATATTGGATGGTGGAAGCATGCAGAATCTTGTGTCGACAGAAGTCATTGACAAGATTCGGCTGAAGTGTAGGGAACACCCACATCCATACAATATCTCATGGTTTTAGAAAGGACACCATGTAAAGGTGACCAGCCCGTTCCTAATCAACTTCAGAATTTAAGGATTTGAAGACAATGTACTGTGCTACGTAATCCCAATGGACACATGCCATCTCTTGTTAGGGAGACCATGGTAGTATGATCAGAAAATGATCTATGATGGTCGAGCCAACACAGTCACAGTGTGGAAAAATGGTGTGAAAAGGACTCTTAAGCCGAGGCAAGAAGAACAAGCTGACAGTAAGCATGGTGAAAGCAACCTTTGGGAAAAGTGAGCGCTGATGAGCTCAGCAAAAGAATTCCTCGCAGAAGAGGAGAAGCAGTTGGGATGTTTTGTGATCGTTCGAAAATGACCATGTGTCGAGGGGATGACCAGGGAGGAAGAGATTCTGGTTGAAATCAAAAATTTGCTTGAAGAGTTTCGCAACATAATGGTCGAGGAGACACCGACGGGATTGCCCCTGACAAAGAGCATATCCCATCAGATCGACTTGATTCCAGGGTCAAGTCTTTCGAACAAAGCACCGATAGGATGATTCCGACAGAAGGTCAGGAACTCAACCGACAGCTCCAAGAGTTGTTGGATGGAGGGTTGATCAGAGATTGTCTGAACCTGTGCACAGTACTAGTAGTATTGACGCCGAAGAAGAGTGGAGAATGGAGAATGTGTATAGACTCCAGAGCCATCAATAGGATCATTATCAAGTATTGTTTTCCATTGTCGATAATGGATGAATTGATGGATTGCCTAAGTGGAGCAACATACTTGACAAAGACAGACCTGAAAAGCAGTTATCACCAGATTCGAGTTAGAGAAGGAGATGAATGGAAAACAACATTCAAACCGAGAGAAGGGTTGTATGAGTGGTTAGTCATGCCATTTGGATGGAATAATGCACCCAGTACATTCATAAGATTGATGAATGAGGTACTAAAACCATTCTTGGGAAAGTTTGTCGTAGTCTATTTAGAGGACATTCTGATTTTCAATCGAACCAAGACAGAACAATTGGAGCACATTCGACAGGTATTGCAGAGATTGCAAGAGGAGAAGCTGATGGTGAACCTGAAAAAGTGTTTCTTCATGAAGAAGGAATTTGTGTACTTGGGATTCGTAATCTTGAGCAAAGGGCTAGTGATGGACCCAGAAAAGGTGAAGGCAATAGTGGATTGACCGGAACCGACAAATGTGACGAGAGTAAGGAGTTTCCATGGACTTGCATGTTTCTACCGAAACTTCATTAGGGGATTCAGTCGGATTTGTGCACCATTGACAGAATGCATGAGAAGGGGCAAGTTCAAGTGGATGGACGCTTCCCAAAAATATTTCGACAAGTTAAAGGAAAAGGTCATTAGGAGCCTGGTGTTAGCGCTCCTAGACTTTGACAAATTTTTCTAGGTCGATTGTGATGTGAGTGGAAAGGCAATTGGAGCGGTGTTGAGCTAGGAAGGCCGACCAATTTCATTATTTAGTGAAAATTTGAATGGAGCGAAGCGGAAGTATTTGGTCTATGACCAAGAATTTTATGTTATTGTCCAAGCATTAAAGAAGTGGAGGCATTATCTGTTGCCCAAGGAATTTGTGTTATACACAGATCACCAAGCCCCGAGGTGTCTGAATACTCAGTCGAAGTTAAATCAGCGAGACATGAAATGGGTGGAATTCCTTCAGGGCTATAGATTCCTGTTACGACATAGGTCAGGAAAGTCGAAACAGGTTGCCGACGCACTGAGAAGAAGAGTTGCACTGCTGAACATGGTGACTATTCAAGTGACGAGAATAGAGTTGATGAAGACAGAGTATGAGACTGACAAGGATTTTGTGAAAGCATGGAAGGATTGTCGTGAACCTTGGAGTGTCGACAAGACTCCATACTTGGGTTATTTTATCCAAGAAGACTATATGTTCAGGGGAAGTCAGTTGTGTATTCCCATAGGATCCATCAGGGAGAACCTAATCCGAGATTTGCATAACGGTGGATTAGCAGGTCATTTTGGCACTGACAAGACTAAATCATTGGTCGAGGAAAATTATTATTGGCCAGGAATGACGACATATGTCGGAAAGTGGGTTCGACAGTGTCAAGTTTTCCAGTTGGCGAAAGGGAGGAGTTAGAACACGGGGTTGTATACACCATTGTTAGTACCAGATACCCTTTGGGAGCATCTTAGCATGGACTTTGTGTTAGGATTTCCAAAGACACATTAGGGAAATGACTCAATATTCGTTGTAGTCAACAAGTTTTTGAAAATGGCACACTTTATTCTGTGTAAGAAGACAAATGATGCCATAGGGATTGTTGTTCTATTCTTCAAGGAGATAGTAAGATTGCATGGGTTTCCAAAGAGTATTACGTCAGATCAGGATACCAAGTTTATGGAGAATTTCTGGAGAACCCTATGGAATAAATTGAGCATGAAGTTGTAGTTTAGTTCGGCATACCATCCGCAGACCGATGGACAGACCGAAGTAGTAAACAGAAGTTTGAGAAACCTTCTGAGATATCTGCTGGCCGACAGACCCAAGAAGTGGGAGAATGTGTTGGCACAGGAAAAATTTGCATACAACAATTCTGTGAATTGGTCGACAGGTTTGAGCCCATTCCAGATTGTTCAGGGAAGAATCCCACACGGAGTGGTGGATTTGGTCAAGTTGCCGATAGAAATCAGAAAGAGGACAAATGCAGAATCATTCGCAGAGCACATGAAAGAAGTCCATGAAGATGCGCGAAAGCACATAGAAAAGAGTAACGCGGCATACAAGTTGAGGGCCGACAGGAAAAAGAGGCTATAGTCATTCAGTGAGGGGGACTTAGTCTATGCATATTTGCGGAAAGAGATATTTCCAATAGGAACATACAAGAAGCTGAAGCTGAAGAAGATTGGACCATGTAAGATTTTGAAGAAGATTTCTAACAACACTTATGTGTTAGAGTTTCCGGATGACTTGAACATTTCAGCAACATTCAATGTCAGAGATCTATACAAATTTGAAGAAGGGATCGCAGAAGTAATAGAAGAATGTGAAGTTGAGCGTACTCGCAAGACGTGAAAGAAGGAATATTTAGTACAATGGAAGGACAATGAGTTGCAAGGGGTGACATGGATTTCCGAAGAAGAGATCAGAAGACTGACGGAGCAGTCAAGTTCTTTTTCACATAGGGAGTCTAACGCAGGAGCTTTGGAGCCTAGGAATATAAGTCGAATTTGATTGACAAAAGGTAGCCGACTAGAGGGAGTGCCGACGACCACTGGTGCATGAAGCATATTGACTCGTCGAAGTCAATAATTTGAGAAAAAGCTGTCGAAGCAGTCGAGAGGAGTGAAGAGGTCGAGAGTCGACATGGTAATGTTGACAGACGGTAGTTGATAGGAGACAAGTTGCCATAGAGTCGTGGGAAGGTCGACGTGTTGTCGAACTGCGACATCGACAATTGTGGCGGAGCCAAGCGTGGAGGAAGGGGAGGACTAGTGAACCACAGGAGCCAGGATTGAGCCGACAGAAAGGTCGAGATATGACCGACTACTGTAGAAGGGTTGGAAGAGCAGAAAGTCAAGGAGACTATACCTAGTAGTGGTTCGGGGTTGCTGAGGAAGTTAATACAATTATTGCAAGTAGGTGAGGACATGATAGATGTCATCATAGGTAGAGGTTGTGCAGCACGGCAGGGCAATAATAGTTGCATATCTACAGGATTTGGAAGAATCGGCAGGAAGGAGGATGCGTGTCTCAGGGATCGCAGTGATCTCGGGAACAACAGCAGTAGGGTAGAAGGCCCGAGAGAAAGGATCACTTGAGGAGGTCAGCAACAGATGAGAGCAGGGTCTGAGGTTGTGATAGAGAAGAGTCACACATGCTGATAACAAAGGGGATATCAAGCCATAGCTTAGAGCTCCGCAGTGAACCAGTAGAGGGTGAGGTCAACACATTGAGAGAGCACACCACAGTTATTTCTGAGTTGTAACGGTTGAGGCCGACTAGTTAAGTTAGTTATTTGCATTTCAATTATTCTGTATTGTAACCGAATTGAGAAGTAATATAAGACACTTTTGGAATCATGTTTTACACCTAGTTCGTGCAAGCATTGTGGTTTTGTCGTGTGTATTGTTAAGCAAGAACCTTATTGTGTAAGGCGCCTTGCATCAGTTTTGGAGGTAGGAAAACTCAATAAAGGGTAATATGAAGATTGCCCAGTTTTTCCAGGAAAATTGTACATTTTGCATATTCATGTTCAGTGCCTTGTTGTCAAATGTGTTTTCTTCCCCAACCACAAGCATCAATTTCTAGTATGTCATAAATTAGAAGAGATTGAATACAAGTACATATATATTCTTATTCCACCCAAGGGGTGAGATGAACCTAGAATGAAGGTTCGGTTTTGGGACTTTTTACTCACATCTCCCATGCAAAGGTCTACTATATGCGATAAGGGCATTTCTGTACTTTCCTTGTAGCCAATACTGGATCGTTATTTTTGTTGTTTCAACTAGTAGTGGAAGCATAAGTTAAGACCTGAGCAAATAAAAAGCATTAGGTGTGGCATGAACAAGGTAGATTTACACTCCAACCCTCATATTAATATTATAGGAAACAATTGTCAATATAATCTGTAATACTTTATAAAACTAAAGAGTTGTACCCAAATAGAATATTTTTCCTATACTAAATTTCTGAAGAGACTCGTTCTTTGAATAGATATATTTCTAGTTCATTAAAAGACAAATATGGGCATGGTGCTTTCTTTTCATGGGAACTACAAACTAATTCCAGACCAAACATTTCAACTTTCAAATTCCCCAAACTTTTCTATTTCTATGTATCAGAGTGAGCATCAATTACTTACATCTCATCCTCATTCAGACACTCGTGAGAAGACAAAAAGAAAACTAATGAAACTGAAATGTGAAAGCACACAACAACCTTTTAGCTCCCATAAATTGTTGAAACACTTCATTTTCCTACACGAAACTTTTAAAAGCTTGGTGAAGCTATTGAAATGGTCATATTGCACCTGAGGTAAGTGGTGGATACTGCTAGATTCTTCTCTACATTTTTTTCCCTTTCATACTTAGTCATCCATGAGCCAAACATGTGGCAATTGTAGGTAAGGATATAGACCATTTCCATTCATTAGGGTGAGGGAAGAGTATCCTTCCATTGTAGATACATTCTATTTTCCTATATGCATTTTTTTTTTGTCCTTCATATTTTGTTACTGATGTTTTCATGTGCATAGGTTACTGCATGACAATCTCAGTGGGGATTAATCCTGCTATCTCAACTCACCTGGATGAACTTGAGTTTTTGAGAATTGCGTAGGGTCTCAAAACCCTCCCTTTCTTGGTTGTCGAACCAGCTACGTGGCCTATTGTATTTAAATATTGTCAAATTCCATTATTTTAATAATATGATTTCGGGCATCAAAGAGAATCAGTTAAAGAGAGTTAACTAAGTGACAACAAAGAAGATCAAGTTAAATAAGTGACGACACTTAAGTTAGCCACCTAACTAAGTGGGAAAGCTTTCAGTTAAGAGGTGAGTTCATCCTAAGTGATAGCTCGGTGAGAAAAAGAACTGCATGAGAAGTTGGCCCACATATGCATGCAAGATTGATACATCTAGTTTGAGGGCGAGTTCATCCTGAAGCTAGAAGATAAAAATAGAGGAGAAGAATGTATAAATATATTATATGAGATTGATGAGTTCAATGTGAAGCAAATTCTCTACTCCATTGAATGCAAGGCGCTTCTCTTTGTGTGAAAGATATTATTATTGATGAAAAGACGCTTCTTTGATTGATCACTCTTCTTTATTTCTTTAGTATCTTCACCAAGAGTGTTTTGGTGATCTCTTATCTTCCGAAAGAAATCTTCTATGTTGTAAAAGAAGGAATTCTCTACTATCCATTATAAGAAGAATTGCTGGGGTTTTTGTTCTCATAGTTTTGAGTATTTTCCCCAATGTATATCTTGTGTTATGGATGTATGAATTTAATGTGATTGAATTGTCTCAGTGCTTCAAGTTTCGACATCTTAAATAATTAAATATCAAAGCTCAACCAAATTTTAACATGGTACCAGAGATCAGGCGTGAAGGAACTCAATTTTTCGTGGCAGCTAAAGATTATATTATCATTCTCTTTACGATTGGAAGACCGTCTTGACGTCACCTCAAACTTCAACACTTGGAAGGCTAGGATTCTCAACATCCTAGAGAAACATGATTTGATTGGATACGTATCCATTGTGGTCGACGAGCCTACATCTAATGAAGGGTGCATCAAATTCAAGAATAATCAAGCTAAGGCCAAACAGATCATCTATGATTCGGTAAAAGAGAGCTTTATGGCCTTGATCACACTGCTGAAGACCGCAAAAAAACGTTATGATAAATTGACTATCTATATGAGAAGAAGGCCCCGAGTCAAAAGTGGACATTGAAGAATACACTTTGAAAATTAAAGATGGAGATGGATGAGATAATAGCCTCCTTCTTCACCAAGATAAATCATGTAAGAGATCAACTTGTTAGTATTGGAGTAGTGGTGGATGAAGATGATATTCCCCAAACCGCTATTGATGGTATCCCATCCTCATGGGAGACATTCTTCGCTATGGTATATGGCCGGGAGGTACAACCTATGTTTGAAAGGTTGTGGCATGTTTTCCTCGAAGAGGAGCGGTGAATCCAGAGCAAGTCAGTGTGCATCAAAGAAGAAAACCTTGCCCTCATGACAAGAATGAAGAAAGGATAGAAACCCTTCTTCCAAAATAAGTTCTCTCATCCAAAGAAGAAGGATTTCAACAAAGTATTTGACAATTCAAAAATCTAGATGTTTCAATTGCAACAAGAAATTCCATTTCTCAAGAGATTGCAAAGCAAAGAGGAAAGGAAATTTTCATGCTTCTACCACCATAGAAGATGAAATCACTCAAAATAATGCATTTGCAGAAAATGAGACAAGAGGGGAGTTCTACCTTGTATCATCCCTTTTGGGATCCACCATAACAAATGTAGACACATGGTTCATTGACAGTGGTGCATCCAAACATATGACTGGTTACAAGAGTGCCATCATTGATCCAAAGGAGAAATATTTCACATGCATGGTAGAGTTGGGGGAGAACTCAACATATTCGATCCAAGGATTTGGATCCACCTCATTCCAGTTGAGCAACGGTGATATTTTAGATGTGAAGGATATTCTATATGTTCTAGGATTGAAGAAGAACCTCCTTTAAGTGCCAGTTGTTGAAGGAAAGGCTTCTAATTTATCTTCATGGATAACAAAGCACTTTTATGGTCGATGAACAAAATCCTCGAATCTATTGCTATGATTGGATTTTGAGAGGGAGGAATCTAAAAGGTACTTGGGAAGTACATTCAAGCTATGATTCACCGCACTATCATTCCATGTGAGCTATGGCACCGAAGGCTGGGACACCTACAATAAAAAGCACTACCAGGACTTCAAAAGATGGTAAAAGGTATGCCCGTATTTGATTTGGAGCATGGTAGTGTATGTCGGGGTTATGAACTTGGGAAGAATGTTAAGAAATTTTTTTCTAGCAATTCTACTAGATCTAAAGGGATTTTAGATTTAATACAGTCTGATGTATGTTGTAGCATGTCATCCCCCTCCCTGAGTGGCTTCTTATATTATGTACTGTTCATAGATTATTTTTCTAGGAAGTCATGGATTGAATTCATGGAGGCTAAAAGTGAAACTCTCAAATCTAAAGAGTTTAAATCCCTAGTTGAAAATCAGAAATAAAACCACATCCATGCATTAAGGTCTTATAATGGAGGTGAATCTGATTGACATGAATTTAATGAGCAATGTAGTGATGCAAGAATATGTAGGCAGTTAACAGTACCATACAAACCTAAGCATAATGGGGTTTCCAAAAGGAATAATAGAACCATATGTGAGGCTGAAAAAGCCATGATGCATGATCAAGATATGTCTACCTCATTATGGGAAGAAGACTCCCGTACAACGATGTATATCTATAATAGAAACCCACATGCCATTCTAGATGAGAAGACACCAAAAGAAGTATTTACTCTTGAGAAGAAGCCAAACATCTCACAATTGAGGATCTTCAGGAGCCCTATATACATTCATGTACTGAAAGAAAATAGAACAATGATGGAGCCTTCTAGAAATAACGACACCTTTGTGGGTTATAGTGAGTCATCCAAAGCATACCAAATATATCTTCCTAGTGAGAGACACATTGAATTCATCCAAGATGTCACCTTCCATGAGGAAGTTGCTTTCAAAAGATCGAAAGAGATTCAATTTGATTCAAACATGGAGGATCTCGAGTCTGATTCCCCCCCTTCAGAGTTAGAGAGGACGAAATCAAAAGAAGCCTCATATTTGCAAGCTAATGAAGAACCAATAGAACTGGTTGAGAGGTCACCTAATGAACCCCCGACTAAAAGAAGATATTCTTGGTGCTGACACATCTTACAAAATGCAGAGAAACATGGAGCACCAATAGGCTCCTCCATATAGTGCAAGCAACCTAACAGATATTCAAGGTATGTTGTACTAATGAAGAAGATGCAAAGAAGCAATTTTGGAAAGATGAAATGACATAATAGTAAAACTCTATAATAAAGAATGATGTTTGGGAGGTTCTTCCCAAACTTGTTGGGAAGTCCATTGTGACTTCCAAATGGCTTTACAAGATAAAACATGTTTTGGATGGTAGCATTGAGAAATATAAATCTAGATTCGTTTCTATAGGTTTCTCTTAAAAAGAAGGCATCGATTATGATGATACCTTTTCCCTTGTGGAAAGGTACACCACAATCCGATCAATGATTGTACTTGCATCTGTTCTAGGATCGAAACTTCACCAGATGGATGTGAAGACAAACTTCGTCAATGTTGAGGTCGAGAAAAAAGTTTATATT
This sequence comes from Larix kaempferi, assembly GCA_027924585.1. Classification (NCBI taxonomy): domain Eukaryota; kingdom Viridiplantae; phylum Streptophyta; class Pinopsida; order Pinales; family Pinaceae; genus Larix; species Larix kaempferi. The sequence continues at coordinate 117,186 of BSBM01000987.1, read as the reverse complement.
CAGCAACTTGAAGGATTTTTGGTGCATGGGAAGGAGTCCCATGTTTGCAAGCCAAAGAAATATATATATGGGCTTAAGCAAGCCCCTAGGTCTTGGTACTCTAGAATATATAGCTCCCTTAAGAAACTGTGTTTCAGTAAGAGTGAAGCTGATCCAATTTTTAACTTCAAAGTAGTGAAGAACCAACCGTTGATATTGGTTCTATATATTGATGATTTGTTTCTCACTGGAGAGGAACATATACTTTATTAGTGAAAGAGGGAGCTCACCTATAATTTTGAGATGAAATACTTAGGTCTATTGCACTACTTTCTTGGCCTTAAGATTTGGAAAATAAAAGATGAAGTTTTTCTATCTCAAGGTAAGTACATTGTGGATATATTGCGTAGATTTGGCATGATAGATTGCAAATATATATGACTACATCAATGGTTTCCAATTTGAGTAAACTTCATGATTCAGGCTCTGAATCAGATCCAGTAGATCCCACTTTGTATAGATAGCTTATAGGCTCGCTAATGTACTTGATACTTCGAGGCATGATATATGTTATGCCATGAGCATTCTGAGTCAATTTATGTCTGATCTGAGACACAAACACTGGATAGCTACTAATCATGTGACTACAAATATGCACTCAGATATGCCTCTAGTGGAGGAGTCATGCTACTTGGTTATACAAACTCATACTGGAAAGTAAGCATTGTGGACTGTAATATTACATCCAACTATTGTTATATCCTACGATTAGCTATGATATCTTGGTCCAGTAGGAAGAAGGGATCCATATCCTAAAGAACTACCCAAGCTGTAACATCCCCTTTACCCAATCCGTCCAGTGGAAGGGACATTACTCTGAACCGGGGCCTCTAAATTATCCCCATAACCATATTTATGAATTCAAACAACTAAAATGCATGCGTAGACACAAAAATAAAATGTGCAGCAGAATAAAATTTATCCACACACACATAACATGCAAATTACTAGCATAATTGTCATAGGCATATAAATAAAAATCATGGCACATCAAATAAATCATAATACTTATCTTTTAAACAAAGAATATCTAAGCAATTGGATGTGTAAGAGTGATTTTCCACCCATCTGTAGGCACTCTGTCTATCATATACTCTTTCTACTGAGAGGCCACCCCCAAGCTGGGCTATGAGGCCACCAGGGCGAAAGGAAACACCTACAGGCTTCTATCTCTCAGCCCACAACCCATTCTGCTCTCTGTGCATATCCAAAATCCAAACTAGAGCTCTAAAGGGGTCTCACCAAGCCATTATAGCCATGGCACCCCTTCCAACTTTCCAACACAACACAAGGAAGGCATTTCCCTTTATTGATCCACAATTCCCTCAGGAAATCCAACCCTTACAGTTCTTGTCAGTGTGTGCAGTAAGAGTCCAACCTGTTGTATGTTAATGGAGAACCTACTACAACATTAATCCATGGATTCTCAATCATCCAATAGTATAATTTCCCAATGGGTAAGGGTTGCTAGCTTTCCCAACCTCCATGCTCACCTACAACCATCTATTTTCCCTTCCAAAAATGTAGCTTTGTCGCTAAATTTGAATTTCTAGGTATAAACAGAGTCTAGTATGTTCCCCGATCAACAATGGAAATCTCTACGTATTATCTTATCTTGCATGAGAGAATGATCAAAAGAGTGTTGACTCTAAGGATATGATATAAGGTGAAAAGAAAACTGGCATAGTATCTGGCCATAGAAGAAATAAGATTGTTGATAGCTGACATAATTGTCACAACTCCCATGCTTTAATAACTACATGAAATGACTTTCCCCACCAACCTCACACATGCATTCAATGATTGGATTTAATAGTCAAGAGAAGTTAATTGGATCATATAAGGCACATGGAATATTTTGAATGAGTTCTAAAGTTGACACATGGAAACATAGGATTTGGTTTCCTATAGGCCCCCTTCCTCTTCCCCTCTGGTGGAATCATAGCCCCTATAGCTCTCTTTACACAACCATCTTGGACCATTTTAACATAATATTTACATACATTTCGAATTAGCATGATAAGCCAATCATATTGTCCAAATAAAAATATATACATCATACATGCCTAGTCATTCACTAGTTGGGCCTTAGTCTTGAGCTCCACACTGGGAATCCATAATAGCATATTTAAATAATTTACATAATACATTCCAAGTCAAAATGAGGGGTATTATAGAAGCAAAATACATAGCTACCAGTGTTTCCTACAGAGAAGTAGTGTGGGTTAGAAATCTACTTGCAGGGTTGTTCGGTGAAAAAATTGAGCCTACAGTTATTAGGTGTGACAATTAGAGTTGCATCAAGCTTTCCCAAAACCAAGTGTTTCATGACAATTCGAAGCACATTGAAATGAAGTATCACTTAATCCGAGGCATGGTCCAAACAGGTACAGTGAAACTTCAGTACATTGCTACTAATGAGCAGATTGCAGATGTGTTAACAAATATTCTGTCTATTACAAAGTTCAGGTACTTCCGAGACAAGCTTGGTATGGCAGAGAATGCTTCCCTCGCTGAGAGAGAGAGTGTTAAATATACAACATCAGGAGACATTCTCCAAACCAATCTTGTGTAGCCAAGATTGATCCTCCCATATATAGGTGAGAACTTTGATTTCCTTCTCTGTAAAGGTTATTCCTCTTGTATAGAGGTAATTGATCAAAGTAACGATGTTGTAAAGTCTTGTTGGAAAAGGCTCCAGACTTGTGTGTGTCAAGTCATGATTCTCATGTGAACCTTCCATATAAAAGTATCAATGGGATGGAACTCTCGTATAGAGGTGGACCTTCCGTATAACGGTCATGATTTACTTGTTAAAAGAATTTAATGTTGTGTGATGTATTATTAACCATGACCACTAGTTTCTATTAAGTATCCTTTAAAGATCGATCACCTCTAAAGTGAATTACTTTATCATATGATCATTTGGTCCAGAATAATATAATATGATAACATCATACGATAATTCTTCTTAGTAGAGTGTAATGTGATGGATAATTAAAGTTATCATGTATTGACCATGTAGTAAGAGATAAACAAATAAAAGATAAAGCATAGAGATAAATAGAATTCGAAATTTCCCACGCATTCACTTCAACTAATTAAAGAAAACTTGAATTGTTAAATCTTCGGTTATAAAGATTCAGTTAAGTATCAATGTATGCCTAAATTAATGCTCAGTTAAAGTGTCAGTTAAAGATATGCCTCAATTAACTAAAGAACTCACAGTGGTCACTTCAAGTAAATCAATCAGCATGATTTTAGTTAACTAATTGTTAAATAAGAAGGACTATTTAACTAAAGTGTTTTCACTTTAGTTAAACTAAAAGACGACACTTTAGTAAATCAAGGAGAATTAGTTAAATAGATTTAACTAAGTCACAACAAAAAATATCGAGTGAAATAAGTGATGACACTTAAGTTAGCCACCTAACTAAGTGGGAAAGCTTTCATTTAAGAGGTGAGTTCATCCTAAGTGATAGCTCAGTGAGATAAAGAACTGCATGAGAAGTGGGGCGCACTTCTGCATGCAAGATTGATACATCAATATTGAGGGCGATTTCATCCTAAAGTTAGAATATAAAAATACAAGAGAAGAACATATAAATATGTTATACGGTATTGATGAATTCAATTTGAAGCAAATTCTCTTATCCATTGAAGGAAAGGAACTTATCTTTGTGTGTAGGACATTATTATTGAAGGCAAGGCGCTTCTCCGATTGATCTCTATTCTCTATTTATTTTTTATCTTCACCAAGAGTGTTTTGGTGATATCTTATCTTCCGAAAGCAATTTTTTATGTTGTAATAGAAAGCATTCTCTTCTATGCATTATATTATAATAAGAAGAATTTTTGGGTTTTTGTTCTCATAGTTTTGAGGTTTTACCCCAGGGTATATCTTGTGTTATGGATGTATGAATTTCATGTGATTGAATTGTCTCAGTGATTTAAGCTTCGACATCTAAAAGAATTAAATATCAAAGCTCAACCAAATATTAACATACTTAAGCATCAGAATAGATATAAATATTGATGCGCTCTCATTCTCATGACTAACTGTTAATTTCTAAGAAAATTTATTGCTAACATCCTTTCCGTTACTTTGTAAATATTTTGCAATTTTTATTTTTATTTTTTTTCATTAGTTCATCAATTTCTCTTTTACAAATTAATGCATTAATAGTTAGTGGGGGAATATAGTTTGTTTAATGGACTAACATTGTTGTCTTGAAAGTGTTATTACATTTATTAGCATTTACCAAATCCTGCTTTGATTTCATTTATGTACTTAATGCCATTAATCAGACTTTTGAATCTAATCTATTTGAGGGCTCTAAAGACAACTCAGGATTCCATACCCCTTCATACCCTTGACCATCCCTCCCAGGGTGTTTACCGTGTTGTTTCTCGAATCACAACGTTTTAACACATACAACTCCCATTACCTCTCCATCTTGTGGAAGAAGCAATAATTCATCCCCACCTCTTGGAGGGAATATTGTCACATCATCTTCTTGATTGGGAGAAATGACACCCCCATATTCATTGTCTCAAGGAGGAAATACATTGGTGTTTACACCATTCTCATCTCCAAGATGGGGAAGCACACATAACACCATGGAAGTAGAAAACACAAACCTTACTTTCATGGAAAGCTTAAATATCCCTAAATTGGCCAAATTGATCAATGAACCCATTTTTCATGACACAATTTGGCCATATATTCCCCTTAATACCCCCTCATATATCCGGAAATTTGAATGTAAATAGAATCATTGAAGAACCAATTCTGCTTTACCTCTTTCAGAGAACACTTATCATAATAGTTTCCAAATGGCATGTCAATTTACATATATGACTTATAACACCTTTGAGTAGATTGCCACTATCTTCCTTACATAATTTTTGTTAACCATCTTCTATGATGTAATGTTTGAAATACTCACTAAATTATGGCAAATCACCTTAACCCACATTGTGGATCACATCCACAAATGGAATAGATATAGGACACTGTGTAAAATAGACATCCAACAACATTTTTTGTTGGATTGGTTCCTAAAATCACTCCAACCTATAATTTCCAAGGATATGGCAACCACATTGTTGAAAAAACAAGAAGAGGCCATCCTAAAGGCCAAACATTTCGATCCAATCTACGCACGATCGAAGTATCTCTATACCATTCTACCAGATGCCCCTCAACAAAGTTCTCTAGACCCAATGCCCTCAGGTACATCATACTTAGCTAATGGGCTTATTGGGACTATTTATCACCATGGAAATTATCCCCAACCATTGACCTCTATGCCACCTAGTGTGGCAAAAAAATACCCTCCAACACCATCATTATTAATGACATTGACAACTGCACCAACTCCTCCATTTGGGAAGTTATATTGTGGAACCTACAGTCTTGCATACCCCACGCATACCCTAATCCTTTCCAAGAAAAAATGGTACCACAACTTCAAATGGAACCAGGTTCTCGTACATCCACATCATATAGAGCACTGTACCCATACATTCATACACCTGGATACAATCCATACTTCCCATTCCTTGGTCCTCCTGGTCCTCCTCCATGCCTCAAATGGGGGTGAATCTAGTACAACCTTCTCCCATGCAACAAACTTACTGATTTGAGTAGTTAAACACAATTGATCACTGAAATCCTAAGAAATAGGAGAATAATATAGGAAAGGATAGAGAAAATCAACAGTAGGAGAAGGGGGGAATTCCCCCTCTGTAGTCGAACCAGAACATGGGTAACAGAAGCAAAGGGGCTAACAATCACCTAAATAAGGAAAGAATTCCATCTTGAGGATGAACTAGCATTGCACTTTGTTTAGATAATATTTCCACTACACACATCAATTCTCATTGATACCCAAGTGTCAATAGTTTCTTTTTGCAAGGAATAAAATTGTGTCCAATCCTCCTCAAGAACCTATCGCACCACAAACCAAATAATTTGTGCTGCAATAACCCTTTCCCACTAAGGGGTTGTGACCCAAGAACAATATCCTCTCCCCTTAGGTGGCATAACCTTTCAAACCATCTACATGAACATGGCAGAATTCAACCTACAACCTCATGCCAAAGGGTATGGCATTCCTAATTTCCCATAAGGGGAGAATGTACCTACTACTTATAGTGGGATTCTATAGATACCTCGTCCAAATAGTGACTCGATCCCTCATATCACAAAGGTACCACTTAGATAAACCACCCATAACCCTCACATGAAAGATTTCCACAACTACAACATTCTAGATGATTTGGCTTAGTACCCTTTCGCCATGTCAACATTAGAGGTTTTCCATTATTTCCCTTTTCAAAAGAAGGAATTTATTAGTGCATTAATAAAAATTTACCCTTTTGATTTGTGCCTCATGAATTTCGAACTCAACAAGGGAGAACTGGGACTTCCCTCAGTAGTTTCTTTCTAGATCCTAGCTACAATAAAGAACATCATCAGTCATTAATGCATCATCAATGAAAGAGCATCCTCTTGTGTGATGTCCACATAAGTATGGAAATTTATAGGTTCACTAGAATTGGTTCCCTCATCCATCTCTCTTCGTGATTATGGTGGGAGGCCATCAAAACCTTTGCATTTGTACTATAATTCCCCCATATAGCCGGGGGAAATACTATAATCACTAACCAAAGAAAGAACATATAACAATCAACCCTACAATTAAAAATTCTCTTGAAAGACTGATAATTTTCCATCTACAAACAAGTAAAGAACATATCAAATGTTAAATATGTATATGGGGGAGGGAAAGATCATAAATTCTATTAATATGCCATAATATGAAAGACAGATAGGTTACTTTCCTCCTACTATGGAACCTTTCGAAGCTATTGATTGGGTTCCTCTACACTTGATTCACATGTAATCCCTCTTCCACACCTTGATCTTACATGGATGTATAGGGTAGAAGTCATATGAGATGGATGACTTCAATAACTTATGAAAAGAATGGAATGGAATGGGATGAGTGAATTCAATAAGGGTAAAATAAAATCTTCCATCATAACAATACCATGAGGGTCCTCCCTTTAATTATCCCCTCTGATCCCTTTTTATGATTTTTTATGACAGTTAGAGAGGTTACTATGTATTTTAGTGAGTTACAACTGAGACCAACTACCTTATAACTTCTACAATATCCAATTTTTTGAGAAATTTTACATTTTTAGTGTTTTTCAGGGCCCACACACCTTACTCAAAGGAAACTAGCATGGAACGCTCCTTCCATGATGTAAAAGAGCATAAATTCTAAAACAAACTCCAACTTTAGTGTTCTTAGTGGGAGGTGAGTTGGAATCTCATGTAGTGCACTTAGACAATCAAGTAGGGTCAAATCATGGTTTTTCTATGCTTGATAGGTTCATATCTATGGATAATCATGGAAATTTAGGTGTCATATTGGGGTATCATTGTCATAGGATGAGGAAGTGTCGATTTCTACTATAACAAATGCCCCCTAATATGTGAGGTTAGAATGGGAGATGATGGCCAAAATAAATTATAATTTCATTGGAGGGGGTTGAATTGATATCAAGCTAGAAGCTCCTGATCATTGGTTCAAAAATTACTTATAACAAATATGAAGGTGTCATAAATTTATCTTCCTTGAGGATATCATACCCATGATCATATGTTGTAGAAGATGGACACCAAATCAAGTACATTGAGGATCCATGACGTATAGAATATGTAAAACCATGGCATTGAAGGGAGTACACAATAGATTCATGTAGTATATCTAATGTGGGGTCATGGACACAACAATAATACATAGTGGATACATTTCAATCAATATCTCATAGCCATGAATATATAAACAATGGATTTATGTCTCAGCATATGTCAAGAGAACAATTGTAACTGTAACAAGTGAAATTGATTCTCTCAATGGTACCAAAGTAAGATACAGTATGGCACGGTCTTGTGCAACTTGGACGATAGAAAAATGTGGTAATGATACTCTTGGCCCAAGGTATTCCATACAAAGAATGGAAAGATATGAATCGTATCCATGTGAATAGATAATTTGAATTCAAACACGGAATATATTGTTTGATTATCAATCATTGATGTATACCATTAACAAATTAAAGGTAACTGACTGATAATGATAATGGGAACCAAGGTGTCTAGTACATTCTAGAAAGTGTGAATATATGCCTTGGATTTAAACACTTGTAAAATCAATAAATCAAGAGACATTGATGTATTCCCACTACTTAACGGTGACAAAACTTTCCACTAATGAATGCAAGCCCCAAGGTACTATTTAGACTCTAGATCCCATTCCCAAAGAATGAAGTGTTGAGTTCGATGGGAAGAGATAAATTGGAAGGGAGGAATTAGGGCATCCTCCATCAACCAACACGAGGAAATATCAAGAATTGATTTGAATTAGAAAAGTAATGGGACAAATTTTTGTAGGACGGAAAACCAAGTACATCCCTCGCATGCACCAAATGTTAATAGAACATGAAAGTGACCATCTGAGCAAAAGCAAATAGTAGAATATACTAACATAGGTAAGGAATTACACCAATTATTAAAATGGGATCCAACATACAACACAAATCCCAAAATGTGAATAGAGGTATTGATGTCAAACATTTAGGGAACCACTTAATCAACAACCAATAATGTATATAATTTGGTGAGTTCAAGGTAACCTACCAATGATGAAAATAAACCCAAAATTATACTACTCTAGGTCAATATATTAGAGCAAATGAGTCATTATCGAGGAGACATGACCCAGTAGTGAGAAGTCAATGGGGACCTTAATTCATACTAGCACATGTACAAAAATTGGTCTTGATGATACAAGTTGAGAACAAATTGACACCAGGGAATGACCAACGTGTGAGTTCAAGGAAAGTTAGAAATAGTTGAAATGGGCTAGAACAACCCTTGAAAATTAATGATGACACAATGATGACATGGGAAACATTTGACACAAAGGGAGAAACAATAAATATGTAATGTAGAATACATTAACAAATTCTCCATATGAATGGAAGAGTAACCAGCTAGAGGAGTAACAACTCGAGGATAATGGTTTAGTTCCTAAGGCCATATTAAGACCCAACATTCTAAGGAGAGTCAAGATTGGTACTTTTTTCAAGGGTGACATGACTTGCTGCCAATATATAACAAAAAATTAGCATATTTCCCCCCTTTATCTATTTTTAATTTTTTTAATGTTTTGGTCCTTTTCATATTATAAAGCCTAAATAAAGAATAAAATAATGCTACAGTACATAGTATAGTGGAATAAACGAGTGTCATAGGGCATGAACCTATTTTCCACGCATAGCAAAAGACCTATGCAAAACAAAATTAGAAACGAGTGATGAGAAAGAGGTGGACACTCATTAACATGATTCTTCTAGGGATACAGTTTTGAATGCAAATGCAATGGGTGCAAGTGATGAGCAACATGATGAATGCAATGGAAGTATGAATGTTTCAAAAAATATTTAGGCATAGTTGTGCAAGTATATTTAAGAAAAATAAAATGCATAATGAACATAAATTGGATCCTTATAGGGAATGTCTAGAAATTGACGAGAAAGTGAGGCATGTGGCTACTTCTCAAAGTCATGGTAAAAATAAAAAGACTCCCAATCCTATGAAACAAATTCAACATGGGCACCAAAATTCCAAGAGGGTGATGACTTCAATGTCTCGTGTTAGGTGGGATATTCTACCGGGCTGGTTCAAATTGCAGATAGATATTGATAACACACTAATATCCAACAAGTTCAACCCTATGGAAAATTTGAGCGGAAAAAGGTTCAAATTCATCCTAAAAAAGGGGAGGGATAAACCTATATGAAATTTTCCAAATATACCTACTCAGAACAATCAAAGTGCAAAGATTCATCCCTAAGAAGCCATGAATCCAACTTAAAATCATGTATCCAAGAAACAACAATACCATGATGATATCTATAAAATATGAAAGCAAAGATCTGATATGAGTCAGTTTTGTAGGGGTATTATCAACTTCAATATCTTGAACAGTATTCATTACAAAGATAGAGTCTACCAATGAATAGGGAAAATTTTAGGAGTGAAATTTAGCCCATGGGATAACTTTTGAGGTTTATTTCCAAAAAAATATACTCCATTTTCTATTTTATTCTAATATGTTTTCCCCAATTCCATAGGATTAAAAAAATTTACTCTAAAAATCGCCAAAATTTTACAAAAACTATATAAAATCCCTAGAAATTTGAATATTTTGAAAAATATCACCAAACATTTTATGATTGGAATATGATAATTAGTAAGATTCTATAAGGTTTCTACACTTAAAATTATGGATACTTAAAAATTTCCCTGTCAATGAAGACTCAAAAGTACCAAGGCTTGAGTACCTACAATCAATAAGATCAAACTGATGAGGAAGTCTAAAGTTGGAAGCAATAATGGAGTCTATGAGAACAAACCCATCATCACAAGAGTCCAAGAATCTATTAACAGAATCAAACTCATCAAGACAACAACTTGCATCTCAATGGAAGAGTCTAAAGACTCATAAATGTCATTGTTTGATGATCCACCAATAGTAAGATCATGCTCAAAAGATAGATCATGACTAGATTTGATCGCAACTAGGTACAATCTAGGGAGATTATATTTGGAAAGGACCTAACTATCTGAAGGAATGATAGAATCAATCATAGCCTCTAGGAGAGATTCATTGAAGGGAATTATGTCATCCCAAAGAGAACACATGTCAGAACATTCACTTAGACCAACAGGGTAGATAGTTTGCTCCAATTCCCCCATTGGATTAATCATTTGGATAAATGCCAGAACCATGTCCCAAGAAGGTGAGCATTAATGAATAGCCTTCTTCTTAGTAGCACTTAGACACGAGGGATATGGGGCCACATGGTTCACCCATGGTAGGGTAGTTTCTACCTAATCACTATGAACATAGAAAGGGGATGTTTGGTATAAATTTGGGTAATGAGGAGAAAAAACAAATGGAAGTTGAACAATAGTGATAATGTTTCAGTTGTTAGGAACATGCATCACATGAAAGAGTGTAGACACCACAACATTGATAGAAAATACATAATCACACCCAAGGATCATATTGAAGTCGAATGGGTCGTCCATAACCATAAAATAAACTAAGATGTTCTTCCCACCTAATTTAATAGGAAATTGAGTAATAAACCCAAAGGGTTCACTAGGTATTATATCAAAAGGCATCGACTAACTAGAAACTGACAAAATTTTGGGGGAACCCACAACTCTCCAATCATATGTAGATAAAATACTAATAGGTGTTCCTTCTTCTACGATACAATGAAAAACAATCTATTGTTTAACTTGAACACTTATTTCAAAGGGTGCAAACGAAGGAAGGTAAGGACCAACAAGAATATTCCAATGAAAGGAAGCAATCCTAGATCTTGGTGGGGATTAATTTGCAGTGAATGGAATACCTCCTTGTTTAGAAAGTTATGAACTGGCAATGAGGAAAAATTGGGCAGTAGACACATTACTCTCCATATGAAGAGTGGGGTAGACCGAAGAGTTGCTTCAATTCAACCACTTAAATCTTATCACTCTCCAAAGGAAGATTTGGATCGACCAAATATTGTATCAGTTCAACCACTTAAATATTTTTACTCTACAAGGGAAGAGTGGGATTGACCGATGATTGCATTGATTGGACCACTTAAATCTTTTCACTCTCCAGGGGAAGAGTGGGTCGATCGATCAACCAAAGGTTGAATAGGCTCTTGAGAAACTATATACCTCTCATGATAAAAAGATCCTAGAGACATGGACCACACTCTTTGTACCTATAGAAGTGCAGGGAACAGATGGGTAAGTTTATATCCCTTGTAAATATTCAAGGGAAATAGAATTATGTCATATTCATCTAGATTTTTCTGTAGTATTAATACTCTCAACATGGATAGAATTTTTTGGTATCTTACTCCCATCATGATTTACAGTGGCTAGTTGTTTAGAAGTATAATATTTTAGAGACATGGACCACACTCATTATTATTACCTCTAGATGTGTAGGGAACAAATGAGTAAGGTGGGATCCATTGCAAACCTTACAAGGGAACTTGAACTTATGTCTTTTAGAATTTTCAACTACATAAACATTCCCAGCATGAATTGTAGTGGTTGGTTGTTTTCCCTAGTATGAATTGTAGTGGCTAGTTTATTGGCACTAGAATGACTTGCAGTGGTTGGTTTCTTATCTCAACTATGACCTGCATTAACTGGTGATTTATCATTGGCGTAACTTATAGTGTTCAACGATGTGTCTTCAAAATAGTAGCAATGATCGATGAATTGTTTCCAATATGACTTGCAGTGATTGAATGATTGCGCCTAGCATGAATTGCAGCAACTGCTAGAATGCCCACTTGTCTTTGCATCTTCTTATTATCCTTCCTCTTTTCAATATTTTTAGACCTATGGTTACAAGGAGATACAATTTTACCATATGTGGTAGAAGGAGGAGGAAAATATGTCACTAGTGAAGAAGGAAAAGGAAACATTTTTTTATTCTCTTGACATATAGAGCCTTCTTGAGAAGCATCAAGAGAATTCAATATATTTGAAGTGGAAAAAAACTAGATCAATCTCACTATAGTGAACCCAATAATATTCAAAGTGGCCATTAAGGGATACAAAACATCTCCAAACAAATAGAACAATAGTTCAAGGATCCCTTGATTTGTCTCCTCATGAAATTTAGGCGCCATATGCTTTGATTCCAAAAGTAAGAAGCCACTAAGACCTTCTATGAAGGTTGAAAAATTGCAATCAACACACTCGTATAAAATAATCTCAAAGCTACAACAACAAAAAATCAACGTCCTAGAGGTCAAACTGTGGTGATTAAATATTGAGTTAAATCAATGAAAAGTTCACAATGGGCCTTCTAAAGGTTAGCTTGCGATCATTAGTGCCCAAGTCCATCTAGAAAAACTGTGAGAGACAATTATACTAATCCTCACACAAAAATCACAAGGGGTGTAGGTACTAACATTTGACAAACACCTTCCCAAGGAGCTTCAAGAGAGATTCTATGTCTCTCTCATGTACCACAAGAAATTCCCCTTGTTGTCAGCTAGTTGAAACCTAGGAAGAGAAAGTATGGATACTAGTTCACACTAGGTCGTGAGGCAGAACAATCATTAGAAAGGGATTCTATGAATGAGCAAAGAATGTAGGACTAATTCCTAGACTTGAAGTTATCAATATAGTAGTGGTGTCACCCCGAGGACTTTGCACAACTTAAAATCTCCCAGTCTCTCATAATCCCAGTATCTCAAGTGACAGGGGACAATCTAACCACTTGAACCAACTTAACCTACCTCTTTATTCATATGTTAGAGGCGCTTTCCCGAAAAGTACTTCACAACACTAATGGATTTTACACTCTTTAGTACTCATATTTTTGTGTTACATGGCCTTGGATAAGTTAACTCTCCAATCTTACAACCAAGATCCTAGAACCTAGACTACTATTGGTTTTCTATGATTTAAAGAAAAACATGTCTAGTTCATTTTAGTTATGTTTTTTTAGAGGATGTTGTTTACTCTGAGGGATGTGGAATAATATGGTCTTCCAAAATGAAATAAACATAAAAGCTTCTTTATCCATTCATATTACAACTTACAACATTATTGAAGTGACAATGAGATTTCTGAATAGATCAAAGCAAACATTTTTCATGCACAATTATAGCAAGATGAAAATACATAAACTTGTAGTTTCCTACTAATGAAATCCTAATACATGTATACGTAAGTGGAAAATCCAATTCACAACTCTAACTATATTGCAGAAAAGAAAACCATTTGTTGATTCACTATTATGCAAGAAAGAAACATTCAAACTTGCCTTTTCACCTACCTCATGCTAGACAACTTGAGAAGGGTTTCCTTAGGGGTTTATCTTAGAATCAATGGTTATGTTTAGGTATACCAAGAAATAAATTATTTTAATACCTATTTCAACTTTAATTAATGAGGAAAAACAAAATGTACTTATCCTATCACTTCTTCAAGCCAAAGTGAACAATAATGAAAACAAAAGCATAGACGAAGGTACGGAAAAATATTGGACCTTTCCTAATGAACATGAATCGAAGCTAATCAAAAATCCAAATTCCATCAAATATTTCCAAATTTGATAGTGCCACCTCTTAACTAGTCTCAGGGAACTAAACCAACAGACACCCCTAAAAAAATCAAGTCAAAATAGGGGAAAAACTTACTTTGAACCCCACACTTTTTTCTAGTGCATAAGGGGCATGGACACACTAATTATCCCACAAATACGTTTGTGGGAACCTCACCACATGCACCTATCCCCACTAGAAGGAGTGTGAGACACTTGGGAATGCCTAAAATAGTCAAAAAATAAGTTATTTCACTTTTCGTGAATTTCAAAGGAGGAAAGTTGTGATATTGACCTTATGGATTGGATACACCCTAAAATTAGGTGGAATATCAACCTATCAAGGCCCTATAAAGACTCTTATCCCAATTGGAATCACCAGTTATATTATGAGGAAATTGATCCTAATGACCAAGCATGGTCACCAACATACTAAACAGATACAATATTGATATCTAAGACTCTTCAAACCAATAATTCATACAAAAGAGAGATGTTTCAACATTCACACAAGAAAGACAGAAAACATGCAATTAGGAGAATGGGATGAGAGGAAAAGAGGAAACTATTTTTGAAGTTTAATCCTCACAACTTTTTCTTTCAAACTTCAACCCGCTTCACTCTAACAAAATAAAAACCTACAAAAGAGCCACTAAACCTCCTCATAGGCATTATGGAAGAAATAAAAACATTATAAAAATAAGTGACATATAAAAATCAACCTTACAGTTAACAATGCTCTTGAAAGAGTAATATTTTTTCATATGCCAACAAGTCAAGAACATATCAAATGTAAAAAATGTATGAAGGGGAGGGAAAGAGCATAAATTTACATTAAGATGTAAAAATACTAATGACACAGAGGAACCTTCCTACTGCTATGGAACCTTTCAAATCCATTGACTAGTTTCCTGTGTGCTTGATTCACATATAATCCCTCTTCCACACAATTGATCGTCCATGGATGTATAGGGTAGAAGTCATATGAGATGGATGAATTCAACAAATTAGGAAAGGAGTGCTTAGGGACAGGGGTCACTGAGGGGGAATTCCAATGAGTGAATTCAACAACGGTAGAAGAAAATTCTCCTGCATAACAATAACATAAGGGTCCTTCCTTTACTTGGCCCCTCTTATCCCTTTTTATGAGTGTTTAGGATAGCTAGAGAGGTTACTAGGTAGTTTAGTCAGTTGGACCTAAGAACAATCACCCTACAACTTCCACGACTTCCCATTTTTTCAAGAAAGTTTTCATTTTTTAGTGTTTTTCAGTCCCCATGCACCTTACTCAAGGTAAACTAGCGTGGAACACTCCTTGCATGAAGAAAAGGAGCATATGGTCTCAAAAATTCTACAACTTCAATGTTTTCAATGGAAGGTGATTTGCAATCTCTTCTAGTGCACTTAGACCATCAAGTAGGATGAAAAAAAAATATTTCAAATATATATTTAATAATGTTTATAATAATTGATGATATGGGAATAAGTTACATTGTTGTGTATAAATACACAAGAATGGGACAAGTCACATTCTTTTAATAATGATCGCGACTTATCATAATTATATTTAATTGTATATTTAATATAAAATATTAATAATTGTAATATACATTTAGGTGTATTAGAAGGAATCCCTTCCTGAAAAGATTTGTCCTCCAAGCTTGTATAAAGGAAGTGTTCTTGACTTAAAATTTGTATTTGCTTAAAATTTGATCAATTGCATCTTGTTCAATAATTCATCCACAAATGGAATATAAAACTTATTTTTAATGGAAACGTGGTTTAATGATTGGTACTCAACATAAATTTTATAAGGATCATCCTCTTCTCTTATAGGTGTGAATGAAGTTGAAAAGGAATTCTCCCATCGAGTAATAGTAGCAATATCCAATAATTCTTGAAACAAATGTTCAGATTTTCATTCACAGTTGTCCATGCATGTGTGCATAATATTCTGTAGATAAGAACTCAATTACTATGCATCCAATGATTCTCAAAAGGATGCTTAAATAGGGAGGACAAATATCAGAGAAACCATACCCACTTTGGTGACCATAACTAGGAAGAATCTTCAACATGGGAACATGGAAAGTAGGGCAATTTGACATTGCTTGATGAATCAAAATATTGCTTTGAAAAATGTGTTTTTGTTTTTTCTTAATCCTCTCCCCTAGTTTTTCATCTTTGACATATTTTTTATCATCAAATTTATTTTCATTGTCATTATTTTCTTTTGGATTTTCATCTTCTAAGTCATCGTGATTAGGATCATTTTCATTGTCTTTATTTTCAACATTATATTTTTCTACATATTCATATTCTTCACAATAGTCATTGGAATCATCTTCATAATTATCAATATTTTGTGCTTGATCATTATAACCTTTGAGATCTTCATATTCTTCACAATCTTCATTGACATCATGTTTATATTCATCAATATCTAGTCATTTTTAGCTTCATTTTTCGTTATTTTCATTCTTATCAAACTCTTCTTCATATTCACTTTGATATTCCATACTTTGGATTTCAATATTTTGCTCTATATCTTTATTTTCCTTGCCATTTCTATCATCTTCCTTATAATGGAATTAGTCTCAATTTGGGCTCCCCGCATCACTTCTCGTTCGTATTCGCTTTGGATTTTCACTAGGATTTTTTTTATAGATTTTACACCTCTGTGAACATTTATGCAACTCATTTTTGTTTGTTATATGGATATGATTGCATGAGAGACATAATATTCACTAATTTTTGGTGCATATGCATATTTATGACCTAGCATCCAATTTGGAGCACTGTATTTGAAACATTGGCTCTTATCCTTCCTTGTATCTCATGGAGCAATCCTTGAATGAGAGGGAATATAAGAAGGTGGTCGATATGATTTTTGTTTTTCTTTTGCCCTAGGTGTGGTAGTGATTTTGAACTTCCCTATCTCATAATGAGTGTTCACTATTTGATCAATGGATTTTTCATTTAGAATTGGATCATTTCCATATCTTGACTTCAAAAGGTATGACATGGTTTGATCCTCATCATTTTATTCCCTTCATATATTTTTGTTCATATGCTCTTCCATGTTTTTTTTTTTAATTAGTCTTCATGATCACTTATTTTTTTTGTGATGTCTTTACCATCTTCCTTGACTTCATTAATCATTTCTTCCTGGTTTGGTTCTAGGCCAGTTTCTTCATATTTTTTCTTTTTCACTTTCTTTTCTCCCTATTGATCATCATCATCATTATATATATATTCGCTTGCTTTATCATTATTCTCATCAATTTCTTCTTCTTGCAATTGCACTAGTACATTTTTTACTTCCTCCTTTAGTATTCCAAGGTCTATTTCTGTTTTCATTTCTTCAACTCTTTTAATCAATTTCTTCTTCTTGCATAATTGAGCTGTATCTGGGATTTACACATATAAGACCTAATTTATTTATTGCATACCTTGGACCAAGTGTCAATAAATACTTGTAACATAGCTTCCAATTGACCCAAGGTGAAAATAAATGATATGAATGAAGAGATGTCTAGTTGAGTGGTGTTCCAGACCATGTCTGCAGATTGGTCCCTTTGCTTCTCCACCTCAACAATTCTTAACTTTATTGGCACTGATTCTTCCAACTTAGCAAAGAAATGCATTCCCATATTCTCCATGTGATCATTTGTTAACATCCACTGTCTAGCACTAATTTCATACCCTTCTCAATCATGTGAGCAACCTCATAACATACAAGTTCCCAATATTTAATCGATATTCAGGTCCTCATTAGTTCAACTTAGTCCACGTGAGGAATATTCTGTGGAGCATTCTTCAAATGGGGTTTCCACTCACAAAGTTGCTCATAAGTTGAATGAGCCTTCTTCATTTTATCCACATGTTCTTCAAGGATATTTGACAAACATTCAAAAGAATTGAATTCATCCTATACTTGATTCAGGCCTTGAAAGTACAAGGTCTGAGTTTGCCTCAAATTATTATTACAGGAAAAGGATTCATCCTTGAATTCTTGTACAGTCAATCTAAAAAATTCAGAAGAAGGATTCTAGTCTTCGAATTGTTCCATTTGCATATTTATATAAACAATATTAGAGGATTTCTCAATCACCTTAGCTTTTGTAATTTCCTTTTGTTGAGACAACTGTTGAATCTGACCTTGCAAATTCAACACCATTGAATGGTGTTGGGATTTAAGTATTCCATTTACTTGATTATATTTTGATGGAGAGAGTCCTTATCTCCCTACAATGCCACATTCTTATCCTTTTCTTCTTCTAATGCCTTATTTAGAGTGGACATAGAATAAAAATTAGCCCCAGCAAAGCCTCCCATGCTGCAACAAGTTCTATGGCCTCTCTCTGTGGGTCATCAGTGGCTTTCTTCCATATGACTTGGTTACGGACTGGCCCAACTTGCACTTCCCCTTACCTATTTCTTTTAGAACCTTTTCTTAGCACTACCTTATGTCTATTGCTGAAACAATAGTCTCCAAGCATCACAACAACATCCTCATCAAATTTTGTTGAGTCTTCAACTGTGGAAGCCAAAAGTTCTGAGGTATTGGAAATAGGAAATGGTTGACTATCAATAAAAGTTACTAATTGAGATAAATCTTGAGGTGGTGGTAGGATGACTTGGGGAGAAGCAGTTGTAGGCAAGTTTTTAGAAGGGAGTTCAATGGAATGAGTAGGAGGAATAGTAGTTTCATACTGTAAAGGAATGGCAGGGGTATCAACTTCCACCAATGGGGTATCTGGTTGAGAGGCTGTGGGTTTTTGTCAAACAATAATATGAACTAAAGTATCCAACCCAATATGAGTGGGTGACTTAGGATATTTCGCAATTGAATCCAAAGGGTTGTGGGTAGGAAGCAAGTTGTGTGGTGAATTTGTAGTAGACTAGGGAATAGGATCATCAACAATAGGGATTTCTGATAGACCACTATCTAGATATGGATGAGAAGCATCACCATTAACAATTTGGATATTCTGAGAAGCATGTGTTCGATGAGTTTCCTGGACTACTAGGGTTGGATTGATAACCTCCCGAGGTTGCTCTTTTTTTAAATCAATAACATCATTAATGGATGTTTGAAGAGGAGGCACGACAACTAACTTAGTTTGTTTTTCAACCTTCATAGAGATGTTTGGTGCTATCTTAGGAATAGGAGCAATGTTATAAACAAATTGAGTACGAGAAAAAAACTTACCTTAAAGGATCTAGGTCTGTGAATGAGGGTATAAATATTTTGAATGGGAGTGGAAGACTAAACAACTAACATAGTATACTTACCCTGCTTCTTGTATAACTGTCATTGTGCATTAGACTGAGATGAGGTTGGACTGACAACTATATGTTTATTGCAATCCTCCATTGCTTCCCTACAAAGTTCTTTCTATTATTGAAAAATTATGTCTATCTCCTCTATAACCCTAAGCCTCTGTTGCTTATGAGATTCATGTTTGAGGATCCTTTAGTGTGCATCTATCACTTTACTCAAAACTTCTTCAAAACTATGTGCACCTTGGTATAAGAAATCATCTGGTTGTTTCTCACGTAGATAATATTTTTTCAAATGTTCTTGTACGAAGTGACCTGCTATAAACTCCTTGGTATCATGCACCCTTTTCTCTACAAAATCCAATTTCAACTGATCAAATTATTTAGCTAAAATAATACCACGAGTTGCATTCTAAATTATCAAATGCCCAATGTATAGAGGGAATTTAGGCCATGCTCTTCTCTTTGAAGAATGACATTAATCATGAACTCCATCATAAACAATCTGAAAAGATACCTCAGAAAGAACCATCCTGTCATGGACGAGCCTTGGAAACAAATGCACTTATTTAATACCCCAAATGCTGAGGTAAGTAAAATACTCTCCCACGTACCAATCACCCATAGTAGAAATCGGAGAAATAACATATTCTAAAATCCTAGGATCACTTGTTTTGAAAATATCAAAGTAAACAACATTAATGGACTGGCACAAATGTCATAAATATAGGGTTTGTACTTATCTTCCTAGATAATTGAACAATAAATGTGGATTGGAGAATTTTCTATGGTCTAGAGCCAGTTCATGGTAGGATAAGAGAAGGAAGCACACACAATATCCATCAGATATGAGGGAAAGTAAAACTTAGGATTTTTAATGGTTGTTGTCTTATGTGCTCGAGAAATTGAATCTTTGAAGGTGACAGGAAAAATATGTGCCCAATTGAAGAATTTTCCCGTGGTTGATATGTAATGTGCTAGGGGGTTCCATTCCAATTTGAAGTACTAGCAGGTATATGCACCATAAAATAGGGAAAGCATGGTCGAAAGTAATTTATACGACTCTCGAAGTAGAGCAATTGGATATTTCTTGTTCGACTTGAGTATGAAAGTATCACAGTCTACCATCCAGGTTTTCAAAAGAATGGCTCATATGTGTTCTCAAATGCCTTTATGAATTCCCTTGTGAGGAGCTATTGTTTGGTCTTCAATACATATATTCTTGCAAACATATCTAGATTAAATGAAGTGTAGACAATTTGGTTAGAGTCCATCAATGTGTTAATCGAAATATTTGCATAGTCAATAATCCACTTGACCAATTTTGTATAGGGTAAAATAGCTAGGCACACGACAATAACATGAACCTGAGAGTTGCTAATGTTCTGGTAGATAGGGTCTCCATCTTTGAATTTTGAAAAATCATGAGTGTCAAATATGCTATATATTAAGGCCCAGTCTAGACAAAGTGTATCTAAATATTGTGCGTCTGTGTCCAAATAGAAGCCAAAATTGGGATATTTTAGCTTCAAATTTTCTGTAGTGTCTTTAAACCTTGTTCTTTTAGGGCGGTCCATGATAAGGAGAAATGGTTCTACAATGCGGTAGAAAATAAAATATGCAAAACCCTAAACAAAGCTAACTAAACAAGATACTAGTAAAGTGCTTTTAAGAAAAATAAATTAAGTAAATGAAAAATTGAAAGAGGGGCTCCTATCTTATTTGGGAAAGATGGGATCATTGTGGCTACATGATCCATCTCAATATTTAATTGGATCCATCGACTATTTCTTAGTCCCAATCGAATATTTTAGTCGGATCATCGACTTGGTTGTCTCAATGGATCAATCCACTTCGCGACTCAACGGCCCATGATCTACGATGCACAACCGATGGTACATGCCCAACGAATAATCATACATTCCCGATGGTAGTTGATGAATCCAGCACATGTCAGAATAAAATCTGAACAATTGGAAGGCATTTGAATCGCCATTGACATGGAACAAATTTCTCTTCGTCTTCTTCTAGACAGAGAATGGGAAGAAGACATATGATATCTTTGCAACTCAAATGTGGCGAGTAGTGACCCAAGCATCCCTCATAATTTTATAAATACTTGTAAGCTCAAAGACAAAGAGGATTTTGGTCCTCTACTCTTGATTGTGATAAGACGAGTTCACGACGAGAAGGATCAATTGGTCAGATGGTTCCTACATTCAACTTCTTCGACACCTGCTCAATAGAACTGAAGGTTTTACCAATGGAGTTTCTCCATTATCAATTCTTGTCTCACATTCCTATGCGATTGGTATTGTATATTAAATTTTCTAGTTTTTTATCATCTCGTGTATGTTATTCTTCATAGTCGTCTCTCTAATCAAACTAGCACTATAAGCATCCTCCACAATAGTAGCTGACTCATTCAGTCGAATATGTTGTCCCCCATCGAACACCTAGGTGACACAGATCACTACAACAATATTTAATACAAAATATTAATAATTGTAATATACATTTAGGTATATTACGTAGGGTTAATATGAGGGCTCTTCCATGCTTTATAGGTTCATATGTGTGAACAATCATGGACATTTATGTTTTTTCTTGGGGTTTCATCGTCATACGATGAGGAAGTGTGCCAATTTGCACTATAACACACTCTATGAAGAGTCTTAAGCTTGTCCTTCTGATACCATGCTGAATTTTTAGAAGTAGAGGCAATATTAAGCACATAAAAAAAAACTATGGAGTGTTTCATACATGCTCTTCTCCATTAACTAAGAATATATAGTGTTACAATGATAGATAAGTGGACCCAAAATAGGATATAATTTCTAACAAACTTTCTAAATATATAAAATACTTAATTGATTTATACACGGTCAACTACTAGTATCTAACTAACCCATAAATTCAAAGAACTACTTCGTGCTAACTAAAATAGGGTACATTACACACTTCAATAGATGGAGCTAGTTAGGGTTCATCTTCAAGTTGTGGGGTATGGGATTCATATTCCTAGTGATACCCATTTTTTAAGGGATAAGAATGTTGAGTTAGTTGCATTGAAATTGAAAAATATAAATAAGGGAGTCTCTAAGCTTATAATTTTAGATAACTCAATGTTGTTAATCAAATGAATGAAGGAGTTTTAGATATATAAAGAAATCCTTTAGTTAGAAGATAAATTTTAGAGAACTCAATGTTGTTAATCAAATGAATGAAGGAGGTTTAGATATATAAAGAAAGCCGTTAGTGTTGAAATCCAAAGATAATGAACTTCATAAGTATGATTTATTTTCTGAAGTTTAATTATCTCATATGGATTATATTTCATGATAATTCTTCCCATGCTTTGGAGTCTAATTGGGACAATAGGTCCATACAAATTTTTATGTATCTTGTTGTGATCTATTTTTTTTTCCAATGGGGCGTTCTATATATGTCACATTCCATAAAAGTCTATCTATAAGTTATATAAGTCCATTGAGACATAATACCATCTTTTATGATGTTTGCATGTAAATATTTGAGTTGTTTCTATAAATTATAGTTTCGTATAGATCCAATAGACTCATTTTTTGATCTACTATGTATGGAAATCAATCTTAAAATATTTCTTCTTGAATAGGAATTAATACTTTTCTCAAACATTAGTATGTTAGGGGTTGTTTTATTTTGGTCTCTCTTTAGAACTTGAATATCGGATAACTCGAGAGTATAACGTTATGTTGAACAAGGAGACATACATGGAAAATAAGTGAAAATAAGTGATTGGAGTAAAGTGAGACGTAAAAGTGTGAACCTACACCAACTCTTAGGCTTGAGGAAGCATTTTTGTTGATAGCCAATATAAGCATTGATGTGATTAATTATATACCGTATGAATGAATAATATATTAATTTGTTTGAGAATGTTGAAGGTTGACATATAAGCTTATCAAGATTAATGTTGCATTATTCTATCAAGATGAATGTTGCATTATTATATAACTATTGACAAATGTCGCGTCTAACACAATCATTCAATAACATTATATTGTGATATACTATTGTTTAATGTCATAATGAATCATAACAATGAAAAAATGCAGTATTTTGACATAATGCATTTA
The DNA here is from genome assembly GCA_027924585.1 of Larix kaempferi. Taxonomy (NCBI): domain Eukaryota; kingdom Viridiplantae; phylum Streptophyta; class Pinopsida; order Pinales; family Pinaceae; genus Larix; species Larix kaempferi. The sequence goes on along the minus strand of BSBM01000987.1, from coordinate 93,524 downwards.
ATATCAATTTACCAAAATGTTCTACAACCATTGGATAATGTTATAATCCAATATAATCTAAGGAATGTTGCAATATAATATAACTCTTATTGAATTTCATATTTGAACATAACCATTAAGGCAAGTAATTAAGGCAAGTAACAAGTTGACATAAATTAATTAGGAAGAATTTCATAATGACATATAATCATATTGTTCTCTTAGTGTTACAATGTGATATTGAGGTCATCCATGATATTGCAATACATCATTTTATTGAAGCCAACTTCTTAAGGTCATAATGCAATATTATTTTGAATTTAACCACTTAATGTTATAAGCTAACATAAAATGCATATCATTACAATAGTTAATCATTGTCAACCATTGTGAACCATGATTAACCATAGAAAAACATGTCCAACCATAGTCAATGTGCTCGATCATAGTCAACAATGTCATCATGTTCAACAATAGTAAGCATGATTATCCATGACCAACCATAGTCAACATGGTAAACAACAAGCATCACGATCATCCATGATCATCATGGTTAACCACAATCATCCATAGTAAAAAACGATCACTCATAGTCAACCATGTTCAACAAAAGTAAACCAAACTCAATGCAGCATAACCCTTAATGAACCTCACAACATAATGTAAACATTCAAGAATGTAACAATTTGGCATAAACTAGCCGAGATGAATGTCACAATGTGACAACCATTGATCAATGTTGCAATCCAAAATAAGCCTTGATGAACATTGCAATAAATATAACCATATTTCCAAGTTCTTAATGTCACAACATGACATACTATTGAATTCTTAACCATATAGTAAATGATATGAATAATAGCATGTTTGTTATAAATTAGTTATGGTCAAACATTGTCAATCCAACATTCACAACATAATCTTTGATGAACATCGCAATATGACATGACCATTAAGGAATGTAGCAATTAGACATAAGGAAACCAATATGAATGTCATCATGTGACATAGTCATCGAGTAACATCACAATCCAACATAACCCTTGAGTAACTTCTCCATGTAACATAACCATTGTAGAACACATAACAAGTGATTCATAATTTAAGTGAATTAGTGAACTCATAACAATCAATTCATACAGAACTCTATGGTTAAGGAATATACAAAATAAAATCTTTGAGATGTAGATGAATTGACCACAGGTTACACTATTAAGTCACTCCTTGCAATTGATTCAAACTCAGTAGCCTTAAGGCACTCCTTGCAATTGATTCAAACCTAGTAGCCTTGCGTACCATGCAGGGCAATGTTGAGAAGCCTAGAAGTATAGTGTAGTATAGGACAAACTTGCAGATGAGGAAAACAATGTTTAAAAATTAGTTTAAGAAACCGTATTCTCTGAAAATGGTAAGAATACAAAAGAAAGGGAACGTAAGCAGAGTTTAAATTTGGTGCTGTCTATGAAATTCTACTGACCTGGCTGTATCGGAAAAACAGATAGAACAATCAATTCCATACCATGGGTTTCTTTATTGTTCCTCAATATTCTTTACTGTCATCCTGTGTGACCCGGAGTGTTGACTGCGAATGAAACGGTTGTCCTCTTCATCCATGTTCCATAATACATCCCAATAACAATTCAATTGACTCTCGCTATGGGAGAAGACCTCCTGGGAAGCTATGATATAGGAAGAAGAAGGTGGTATTTTTCCATCTTGACTGGCACCGTCTAGAAAGAACTCACAAGACAGCAGATCAGTTGCAAGAAAAGCCATTGGAAAATTGTAAGGTGACTTGTTCCCAAACAGATCATCAGATCCTTCCAAATGTTCCTGCAGAGCCTCCCCCGGTTGCCCATCATTATTAATTTGAGGACTGTGGATTTCTCCCTGCAATCCATACTCATAATTTCGTGCACCGACCGATATAGCCTGGGACGAAATATCTTCTTGTAAATTTGTAGTTTCGTTTGCCTGAACCTCCATGTCCTGAGTATTTTGCGTTGGGGAACTAGTGGAAGGCTGTGCTTTGTCTAGGTTAGATTGTCTACGAGATAATAATGTGAGGCCGGAAGAAACCCTAGAACGTAGAAAATGTAGTTGGTTGTCTGCATCCATGCCGTTGCTGCCACTTTCAGTTCGTGGATTCATTTTTCTCTTGAGACGAGTTCTCCAGTAATTTTTTATTTCGTTATCCGTCCTTCCTGGTAAACTCTGTGCAATGCGAGACCACCTGTCCATTGGAATAATTAGGATATATACATATATCTGAAGAATACCAGAGACCCACCCACATGTACATTGTATTCTATGGGTATATACCTTCTCCCTAAACGGCCATGAAGTTCGATGATTAAACGCTCCTCTTCAGGAGTGATCTTGCTGCGTTTGAGGTCAGGCCGGAGATAGTTAACCCACCTTAGCCTGCAGCTCTTGCCGGTTCTCTTGAGTCCTGAAACATACACATTTCAGGGTTTCAACCAATAAAAAAATCTGCACACCGAATTAATCTCCGCGATTCCTATAAGTGATCAAGGTCATTACATAACATGAAAAAATTTATGAAAAACTTACCAATAAACTGTATTCCATACAATAATAAGAAACCATGATGCAAAAAAACTGAACGTTACCCCTCCTGAAGGCTATATTGTTATAGACGTAAAACAATCACAGCTATACGTATTCACAGATCTTTCTTCATACATACCCGCTGCTCTGGCGAGAAAACTCCAGCGCCCTTAACCATGCACACTTATAAACCTGGTGAGCACCATGTCCTCTTCGACAGTCCAGGGACCTTTTCTCATCTGAGTTTTTTCTTGATCTACATCAGCGCCAGACGCTACCGACGAAGCTCTGTCGTCCATTAAATTAGCCCACAAGTCTACAGTGTCTTTGATTCTATTATCGATGCTTCTGATAACCTATACTCCACAAGTCTGGAGACAGTGTATATCTCTCTATTGCTAACAATGAATATTCTGATAACGGAAAGATCTGCTTTGGCCCAAAGCTAAAACTAGCCGTTTAAGAGATTTCAAGGCACGTTGGACTACCATTTCCAGTTCTTTTGATACGGTATTTGGCCTGAGATGGTTTCAAGCTCAAAACACAAAAGTGGAGAAGTACCGACCGACATGTTAGTTGAGATTGCGATGGAAAATCTCATATAGCTATTGCCATCGGAATACCGGACATGGATCCGTAATCGTGTGGGATAAAGAGCAACTAAAACACCCTTTTATTCGGGCGTTTTTTCTTACAATATTGGTCAAAATCGTGTCAATGAATTGTAGTTTATCCAAATTTGCAATTTCAAAAATCATAGTTACAATCACACAGTTACACATGTTAGACTAATTATCTGATATTGAAAGACTTAACTGATCGAAATCATTATTTGAACAACCACAATTGCAGTTTGGACAATTCTACCTCCCCGATTCAGTGTTGGAAAATATCGTAAGTTATTCACTCTGTTAATCTGTCAGTAAGTTCGCAGCTAATCTGGGGCAGGTCAAGTTATATTTATGTAATTAATTTGTATGATTTTTTTAAGTAGAGATTAATTACTGTGTTAATGCAATCTTGTAGCTTCCAGGTGAAGCGAATTGCAAGTCGCACATCATCTCAAGATTTACTTTGTGAAATTTTTTACATTTACTTGCAGTAAAAGAAATCAAGATTTACAAATAGTTTACTTTATTGAAAATTATATTCTAGCAAATAGTAACTTCGTCTAAGATGTTTTAAGTTGTTATGCATTAGAAAATATATTTCATGATAAAGTTTGTTTAAGTGATCAGAGGCAAAGTAAAAGGTTGAAATCCACGCAGTTAAACTGTGAAGTTAATTCTTAGTAAAGCAAGTTAACTGTGAAGTTAAATCCGAGAAGAAAAAAAAAAAGATATTCATCTATTGGACAGTTAAATGTTATTTACTGCCTAGTGTGCTTTTCCCTTGATTCAGGGAAATCGGGGGCGTTTTGGTTGATGGGTATACTTCTCCAGTCGTAATCATGGAAATATATTAGTGGGAACTTGTAAGACACGCTACAATTTGGTTGGTTTTCCATATGATAGGGTCAAAGGGCCAGTAGTTGAACTTTTGTTTCGTTCACAGCGAAGGCTATATCCTGAACATGCCGCGTGGAACGCTGGCTCTGGTTTTTATAAAGTGGGGTTCGTTGTGGGAAGATTTATCAAATAGACTATTCTCCCCGAGGAACACTGTCTCAGTTGATACCGACAGAGTGTATCACATGTTACCTAGTTGGGATTTCTTTAAAGTTAGTCGTTAATTATTTAGGAAAGCTCGCCTGTTTTGGATTAAACGAATTTCTTAAGACAGTAATTTAAGCTTTTGTTTCATTGGGAGATTGCGTATCAGAAATAAGAAATAAAAAGTGTAAGTCGCCGCAATGGAGTCCCAATTTTTCTGACCTTCTTTTCGTTAGATTTATTCAGCTCGAACCAGTCTTGATGTGCTCAGTTCAGTCGTATTTTAATACCGTCAATGCCTCGGTAGTCGGAGCTAGGAGTGCAGAACAGAAGTTGGGTCATATTCGTGCATGCTTTGAAGTAAAACTTATTAAAAAATCAAATCAAATGTGCTTCTGCACTTTGCATAGTCAACCAGCTGCAATGTGGCCATGGGCAATACATTGGTAATAGCGAAAACAAATTTCAATGAAGAATTTAGGATAAGATAAAACATCGTCTTAGCTGTATTGCAGCACATTTTAACCTACTCCAAAGTTTCGTTATGGATTTTGTCAAAATTTGTGAGAAGCATTGAATAATGTTGTTTCGAAGTGTGAGAATTGTTGAATGTAATGACAATTGGCATATTATGTGTATAATTTTAATAGGAGCAAAATTATCTCATTTGTTTTTCTTTCTCAATTAAGTTACAATTTAACATGTAGATATATTAATAATTTTTTATTATTATTAATCAATAAAATCTTAAATTGTAAAATATTTATTATTTATTTACATGGTGTAACATATGTAATTTGTTTTTCTTTTTTAAGTTTAGATTTTATTAAAAATTAAAGAGAGGAGATTACATAGGTCGTTGGCCTATGGCTTGGGAAAGTAGACCAATACAATTTAACCACTAGAATTCATATAGTTACTCTCATGAACATCTATGGTAATGTTGTGCTAAAAATAGTGTTCTAAGTGAAAATATTAAAAGGCTACTTGTTGTCTCCCACATGCTGAGAGTTATAGAAAGAAAAATTTAAATTCGGGACCTCAAAGACCTAACATACTCAAGATACTGACTCCCATACATAAACCGAAAAGACTTAAGAGCATTGAAATACAGAAATGGAGCATGCCCAAGAATACGACCAACAACTTCATCATTCATCATCAATAATGATAAGTGGATTTTTATGGTGACCTACCAGCACATGCTTCTGTTCTGGAAAAGGTTGAGAGCAAAAAGATCAAACCAAGATCACCTTTACGAACTGATCGCTTGCAAAAGATACATTCAGTCAACTTACGAGCCAAGATATTGATTTTTCATCCAAATCCACTTGGGCTTTGCCCATGCCATGAAGGCATCCTTTGATTTTTTCCATACATATAACAAGGATGACATTCTGGTTCACCTCCAACCTGAAGAACCTCCACACAGTCCATAAGATCTCTTCCTAGTAGAGACTCGATAAACCAAAGTAAGGTTAGGGTCTTAATATAACATGTTTCTCGCACATGAGTGGAGCCTGTGTCATCAATGAGATGCCCCATATCAACAACCAAGGTGGTCATGTGAGAGTGAGTATATTTATTGAGGAATATTTCCTCCATGCTATGTAGACGACTTTGAACAATGGGAGAGACCATCCTCGAGAAGGAAGCACAAGGTTTTTCTTTGGCATGTGGGAGCACCGAACCCCAGCAAGAAATTTCCTATGCATGTTCTTGGTCCTTACCATAGCTGAAGAAGGGGCAAATATAGAGAAAATATGGGAAGAGTGATATAAAGAAACTAGAGAGCTAGTGGCTAACCGTCTATTCAAAACTTCTAAACATACAGAGCAATGAGGCTTCACATTTTACTCAGCAAACTAATAGAAGCTAGTTCTAATGCTTGGCATGTTGTTCACCAGTCAAATTATTCTCACAGTTGGTGTAGTAGAGGTAAACAATGAAGAGGTTTCCATCGAATAAAGCTTGGAGGTGAATGTAGCATGATGCGTATGGTACTAATGAACAAAGGAAAAAGATCATCTACATGCAAAGTGTAATTCTTAGCATAAAAGCCCCATGTTGTCATGATTCTGCAAGAGTGGCTCTCATTGGATGCCCATCCTCCTAACCCACATGTCAAGGAGCATGATCATGGGTATGGGAGGTGTCCTTGCACCCAAATGAATTTTTTAGTTTCCTAAATAAATAATTAATGAGATAAAAAATCAGAAAACTATAACCCACATTGTTTAGAAAACTCTCCACTCAATCAAATCCATCAAATAAAAAACTAAAACCCTAAATCTACTTTCACCAAAGTTATACTAAATTTCAATTTCTTTCACTAAAACTCTAACATAACGTTTAATTAGTACAAATTACCCTACCCCTCTTCCCCTTCTCAATAACTCTGAAAGTACAAATATCAACAATATAAACATGGACATCGTATTCACACATCACTTATAATACTTATACAAAGTTAATACTCATAAAGATAGCACATTCATGTAACATGACTCATGCTTACCAATTAATAATGCGAAGAAGGACCCCAACCTTTATTCTAAAAAGTTAATACTCATAGAGATAGCACATTCACGTAACATGACTCATGCTTTCCAATTAAGAATATGAAGAAGGACCCCAACATTTGTTTCCCCTTACTTTTATTAAAATTTTAATGTAATTTTTTTAATACATTTGAAATTTACCATACAAAAAATGGCTAGCATGTTTGATTAAGTTAAATCAATTTTAAATAATATTTCATTTACTATATGTAATACTCTCATTTTTTATCCTTGAAATGTATTAAGTTAGATTATGTAAATAATGTAAATACATTAGTAAAGATTTTTAGTATGGAGCTCAAGGTCAACGCAGGGCATGCCTAGGCATGTATAATGTAAATATTTCTATATTGACCATGTGGTTGGTTGGTCATAATGACTCAAGTGTTATGTAAATATTAAATTGGAAAATAATAAAATGGTCCAAGATGGTTCTATAAGGAACGCTAGAGAGTCTATGATTTGTCCAAAGAAAAGAAGAAAGGAAGGGTATTGGAGATTAACCCATATTTTTCCAAGTATACCTCATCAATTTCTTCCATTTTCCTTAAATAAGCCATTTACATCCTTTTGAATTATTAAATACAAGCATTGAATGCATATGTGAGGTTGGTGGGAAAGTCTTACCATGTAGTTATGGAAGTATGTGATGAATATACTTTTATGACAATTGTGAGAGTTCTTCCTTTTATGGTGAGAAGTAATGTCGGTCGTCTTTTTACCAATCCTGTTATCTCCATTGTAATCAATTACTCATTTTCCATGCTTAATTCATACACTACATATCCTTCATGATTTTTTCTCCATTGGTAGTAACCAAACTATGAAATTAACTAGAAATTTTCATTGTGACAAAAAGAAAATGCAGAGAATAGAATGGATATGATGGTTGTAGGTGAGCATAGAAGTTTGGCAAATTAGGAAATGTTTTGACCCACTTTGTATTTGCTACTCCATGATGCTTGAGAAGCCATGAACTGAAGTTGCAAGAGGTTCTCTAAAATCATACAACATGTTGGACTCTTTCTGCACATACTGGAGAAAACTGCAAGCATTGGGTACTCCAAGAGACTATTGAGAAAATAAATATTAGGCCTTCCCTGTGTTGTGTGGGGTAGTGGAAGATAGTTCCATTGTTGGGATGGTTCAATGAGATGCATGTATTGTTGAATGGTGAGAAGATTGTGATCCAGGTGGATATTGGTGGCCACCCACCTTTCCAACTGGATCAAAACAGTTTTATGGCAATTTTGGTATTGTACTATTTTTAGCAGTTTTTCGGGTCCCGAACTTCCGGGGCCATTTTGAGGCCCTAAACGACCTTTCTTGGCAAGTTGGGGGAGCCAAATGGGTGCCTCCGGCATGCATTTGGCCCCAATCGAAAGTCGTAAATCTCGGATGGACATTTCCAACGGGCTACCGAGCGCCCCAAACGGAGATCGTATGCAAAAGATACGACCCCGGGAAGTTAATGTACTAACTTACCCAAACGGGGCCCACATGACTTTTGGCGCTTCATCTCCTAGGGTTAGGTTTTTGGATGTCTAGGTTTTTTGACATTCCTGTTTATTGTAAAAGGCCTTGAGAGCCTCATTGTAACCATCTTCTTGCGAAATGAGCGCAACCGTCACATCTCTTCTCAGAGATAAGCCGCCACCATTCCAGCAAGCTTGTTTCCCGCTACATTTTACAGTTCTAGCTTATTTTCTTATTGAAAAGAAAACCAGTTTTACTGTATCTCTGTTATTTTTTGTTAAGCATCTGATAATAATCTGTATTCATTTCGTTCTGCTCATAAAATCCGGATCAGTGGTATCAAAGCGGTCTGCTCCTTGTCGTCTTAATGCATGTCCCCAACGAGGTCAGGGTACAAAGAATTGGGTCTCGAGCTTGTTTCTCTTGAGGACAAAATCTCTCGCACGCCCAAGTGACCTCTCATGGCAGGAGAAAAGAAAGATGATGGGATAGGAGATCCTATCAAAATGTTGCTTGAGGAAGCCCTCACGCAGCAGAGGAACGAGATGATGGATAATTTTGCGCAAATCCTTTGACGACTACCAACAAGCGACGCATCTTCCTCGAGTGGAGGCACCGCCCCCTTCAAGGTACAAATCAACTTCGATATCCCTATATTTGAAGGACAGATAGATGCAGATGCTGTAGATAAGTGGTTGAATCTACTAGAAGGGTATTTTTCCATACATAACTTTTTGAATAAAGAAAAGATTACTTTTGCACTCCTCAAAGCCATTCCCCATGTCAAAGATTGGTGGGAAACATTCTGCGAGCAAAAGGACACAGAAGAAGCCTCATTATTTTCAGTCGCGGCCACCTGGGAATCCTTCAGGGATGCTATTAAAGAACAATACTACCCTATTGTAAGTTATGATGACTTGTATACCAAATGGACCACACTGCGACAAGAAAGAGACTAAGCAGTGCCAGAGTTCACAAATATCTTCCATACCTTGCACACCAAGCTGGGTATCAAAGATTCAGAGCGACATCTGGTGCTCAAGTATCGCGGTGGTTTGCATAGACACATCCAGACTGAAATGGAATTTCTAGACATCTCTTCCTTGGGTGCGGCCTACTGATATGCCGTCAAAATCAAGCAGAAGCTCAAACAAAAGACACGGCAATTTGGGCCTGGGAACCCTTCACAGCAAAAGACAGGAAAGGGTGGCCCCAACCCACAGAATAAAGGACAGAGCAAAGACGGACAGTATCAGGGCAACCAGTCCAAGCCGCAAGCAAAGAAGGACACCAGAAAAATAAAGAAAGATACTGGGAAGTGGTGCGACTTCCATAAGAGCCCTTGGCATAACACTGTTGATTGCCGCTCAAAGCAGTTGTTGGTGGCCGAAGTGAAAGCATCTGAATCAGATGCGGGTTCTGATTGTCAGTCTGAACCAGAAAGGGGAAGACGGATCATTGACGCGGAACCCAGTGCCACCATTGCCACCACCAAGCTCCAGCCTAATGAACCAGACGAGCCAGAAGAAGGAGAATGCCTCTTCCATTCACAGATGTGGGTAAAAGGCACCCCGCTGCATTTCATCGTTGATAGCGGTAGGCAGAAGAATATCATCTTAGCAGAGGTCGTCAAGCGCCTGGCCCTGCCGACAACGCCGCACCCACAACCCTACACCATTGGATGGCTCTGCAAAGGAAGCGATCTCCACATCAGCCAACGGTGCCGACTGCCATACGGCATCAAGCCCTTCAAGGATGAGGTATTGTGTGATGTTGCTACTCTCGAAGTTTCAGATGTTCTTTTGGGGCAACCTTATTTATGGAAACGTCATGCTGTATATGAGTCTAGGCCTCGTAGTGTTATTATTTCTTTGAACAGAAAATTGTACAGGATACCCTAGGCAGTCCCTCCTAGTGCTATTTCCTCGATCTCTGCCAAGCAATGCAGGAAGGTCATCTCTCAGACCGAGAAATTTGTCTTCTTCGTGCTTTGCTCTCAGAGTAAAAGAAAGATCGCAGCCACATCCCGAGCCTCCACGACCGATCTATCCACAAAACAAAAGCAAGTGGATAAGGTGGTGGAAGGATACTCGGATATCTTATCCTCTTCGACTAGGGTACCTCTGCACTGCCAGGTCAAGCATCCCATCGATCTAACCCCAGGAGCAACGCTACCCAATGGGCCAGTCTATCGCCGATCTCTGTTGGAAAATGAGGAGATCAACAGGCAGATCCAAGAATTGCTCCACAAGGGGCACATCCATCCCAGTTCATCACCTTGTGGGAGCCCAATCGTGCTGGTGCAGAAGAAAGATGGGACCTGGCGACTCTGCATTGATTACCAGGCCCTGAATAAAATCATAGTCTGTAACCGGTAGCGGATTCCCCAAATCGATGACCTCCTTGATCATCTCACGGGGGCCAAATACTTCAGTAAGATTGATCTGAAGTCTGGCTACCACCAGGTCCCAATAGAACAGACAGATGTATGGAAGACTGCCTTCAAGTCAAAAGAAGGTCTTTTTGAATGGCTAGTCATGCCTTTTGGTTTGAGAAATGCTCCAGCAACTTTTATGAGGATGATGGACGATATCGTACGACCTTTCACCAACAATTTTGTAGTGGTGTATCTGGATGACATCCTCATCTACAACAAGACTTGGGAGGAACACTTGCAGCATATTCAGTAGGTTTTGCACACCCTGCAGAAGCACAAACTATATGCAAACTTGGAAAAATGCTCCTTCGGCATGGATACGGTCCATTACTTAGGCTACATCGTTGATCGACATGGTGTGCATGTGGATCCAACCAAGATCTAGGTCATCTGTGACTGGCCAGCCCCAACCACACTCACTGAACTTCAGAGCTTCTTGGGCCTCCCCAATTTCTATCGTCGGTTCGAGCTGGGATTCTCTCATATCGCATGGGCCCTCAGCCAACTGACCAGGGGTGGTGGTAAGGCAAAATTTGTGTGTGGCCTGTCCCAACAACAAGCCTTCGATGACTTGAAGAAGCGTTTGTGCTCATCGTCGGTACTCTCATTACTGAACCTGCAACATCCCTTTGAGATCGAGACAGATGCTTCAGATTATGCCATGGGTACCGTTCTCACTCAACACGGCCACCCTGTGGCATATCATAGTGAGACGCTATCAGATGCAGTCTGCAAGTACCCTACCTATGACAAAGAAATGTACTCCATTGTACAAGCCTTCCGCCAGTGGAGACATTACATTCTTGGGAAGGAGACAATCATCCACACTAATCACAAGCCACTACATTTCATGCAGACCCAAGGAAAGTTGCAGAATGACCACCATCAGAAGTGGTCAACATATTTACAGCAGTTCCACTTGAACATCAAATATAAAACAGGCAGTACCAACCCCGTTGCTAACTGCCTCAGTCGACCTCCAGTCGCGGCACTTACCACAGTGCTAGACTCTTGTGGCCACGAGACCTCCGGATGGCCCCACCTCTACGAGGCAGACATTGACTTCTCTGCCACCTATCAAATATTGGGCACCAACTCAGTGGTTACTAATTTCCATCTTCAGGATGGGTTGTTGTGTCATCTGGGCTATCTCTGCATTCCATCAAGCGAGCGTGTGAAGCTGATTTGGGAAGCTCACTATAGTCGGGTGGTAGGACACTTTGCCATGTAAAAGACAGTGGTAGTGTGGCAGAAACATTTATGCTGGCTGAAACTTCGACAGGATGTCGGCAAGTATATCAGGTCCTGCACCGCTTGCACTATTGCCAAACCGACCACTAAGAAACATGGCCTATACACCCCTCTGCCTACTCCTGACAGGCCGTGGTAATCCATCTCAATGGACTACATATCGAGCCTCACGTCCACCAAGAGGGGAAACGATTGTATTTTCGTGGTTGTTGATCGCTTTTCCAAGATGGTGATTCTAGCCGCTTACAAGAAGAACATCACAGTAGAAGCCACTGCCAAGCTCTTCTTTGAACGAGTATGGGTACATTTTGGGATCCCATAGACCATTATCTCAGATCGTGACAGTCGATTCCTCAGCTCATTCTGGTCAAGCCTCTGGTCACTGCTGCATACCAAGCTCACCAAATCCACTGCCTTCCACCCCCAGACCGATGGACAAATGGAGGTCGTCAACAGGATGGTTGTACATATCCTGCGCATGTACAATTCAAACCCCCGCACATGGGATGAGAGTCTCCCCTATGTCCAACATAGTTACAACCGAGCCCTGCATAGTTCAACTGGCCAGAGCCCCTTTCAGGTGGGGTTGGGATTCCAACCATTGGGCCCCATGGATGTTGCACTTCCCCTTGCGACCACCTTGGCCGACTCGTCCCCAGAAGTTGACAAAGCCACCCGGTTCATTGAACGGATCCAACATATCCGCCAACAGGTTTAGGATATTCTACAGAAGTCTAATTCCAAGTACAAGCAGCGCCATGATCAACATCGGGTGTCACATAAGTTTCAGGTGGGCGACAAAGTTTGGTTGCATTTGCAGAAAGAACGCCTTACAGGGCCCCATCGAAAGATTTGACCCTCCATTATGGGCCGTACACCATCACCAAGGTGGTGGGTGACAATGATTTTGAGCTCAACATTCCCCCCTTCCTGGGTCTGCATCCAGTCTTCAACGTGGCTCTCCTTCGGCCATATTTCCCACCACTGATAGACACCTTAGAGATAGCAAAGAAGTTGACACCAATAGAGCTCAAGCCTGACTGCCTACAACAAGCATCCAATGATCATATTGCAGACACAAAGATCAAGGGCACTCGACATCAAAGGATCCAGCTTTATCGAGTTGTCAAAGCAGGGCAGCTCCTGCACAAAGGCAAGTGGCTCACCCGAGGCCAAATTCAGCAGAAATTTCCTCATATGATTGGGGAACTGAATGCAATGGAGACCATTCCTCCCTAAGGAGGGAGGATTGATCCAGGTGGATATTGGTGGCCACCCACCTTTCCAGCTGGCTCAAAACAGTTTTATGGCAATTTTGGTATTGTACTATTTTTAGCAGTTTTTCGGGTCCTGAACTTCCAGGGCCAGTTTGAGGCCCTAAACGACCTTTTTTGACAATTTTGGGGGCCAAACGCGTGCCCCCGACATGTATTTGGCACCAGTCAAAAGTTGTAAATCTCAGATGGACCTTTTCAACGGGCTACAGAGCGCCCCAAACAGAGATCCTATGCAAAAGTTACGACCCTAGGCAGTTGATGTACTAACTTACCCAAATGGGGCCCACATGAATTTTGGCGCTTCATCTCCTAGGGTTAGGTTTTTTGATGTCTAGGGTTTTTGACATTCCTGTTTATTGTAAAAGGCCTTGAGAGCCTCATTGTAACCATCTTCTTGCGAAATGAGCGCAGCCGTCACATCTCTTCTCAGAGATAAGTCGTCACCATTCCAGCAAGCTTGTTTTCCGCTGCATTTTAAAGTTCTAGCTTATTTCCTTATTGAATAGAAAACCAGTTTTACTCTATCTCTGTTATTTTGTGTTAAGCATATGATAATAATCTGTATTCATTTCGTTCTTCTCATAAAATCTGGATCAGTGGTATCAAAGCGGTCTGCTCCTTGTCGTCTTAATGCATGTCCCCAATGAGGTGAGGGTACAAAGAATTGGGTCTCGAGCTTGTTTCTCTTGAGGACAAAAGCTCTCACACGCCCAAGCGACCTCTCATGGAAGGATAAAAGAAAGATGACGGGATAGGAGATCGTATCAAAATGTTCCTTGAGGAATCCCTAACGGAGCAGAGGAACGAGATGATGGATAATTTCGCGCAAATCCTTCGGCGACTACCAACAATCGACCCATCTTCCTCGAGCAGAGGCGCCGCCCCCTTCAAGGTCCAAATCAACTTCGATAGCCATATATTTGAAGGATAGATAGACACAGATGTTGTAGATAAGTGGTTGAATCTACTAGAAGGGTATTTTTCTATCCATAACTTTTCGAATAAAGAAAAGATTACTTTTGCGCTCCTCAAAGCCGTTCCCCATGTCAAAGATTGGTGGGAAACATTCTGTGAGCAAAAGGACATAGAAGAAGCCTCATTATTTTCAGTCATGGCCACCTGGGAATCCTTCATGGATGCTATTAAGGAACAATACTACCCTGTTGGAAGTTATGACGATTTGTATACCAAATGGACCACACTGCGACAAGAAAGAGACCAAGCAGTGCCAGAGTTCACAAATATCTTCCATACCCTGCGCACCAAGCTGGGTATCAAAGATTCAGAGCGACATCTGGTGCTCAAGTATCACGGTGGTTTGCATAGATACATCCAGACCGAAATGGAATTTCTGGACATCTCTTCCTTAGGCGCGGGCTACTGATATGCCGTCAAAATCGAGCAGAAGCTCAAACAAAAGACACGGCAATTTGGGCCTGGGAACCCTTCACAGCAAAAGACAAGAAAGGGCGTCCCCAACCCATAGAATAAAGGATAGACGAAAGATGGACAGTATCAGGACAACCAGTCCAAGCCGCAAGCAAAGAAGGACACCAGAAAAACAAAGAAAGATACCGGGAAGTGGTGCGACATCCATAAGAGCCCTTGGCATAACACTGCTGATTGCCGCTCAAAGCAGTCGCTGGTGGCCGAAGTGAAAGCATCTGAATCAGATGCGGGTTCTGACTGTGAGTCTGAACCAGAAAGGGGAAGATGGATCATTTACGTGGAACCCATTGCCACCATTGCCACCACCAAGCTCCATCCTGATGAACCAGATGACCCAGAAGAAGGAGAACGCCTCTTCCATTCACAGATGTGGGTAAAAGGCACCCCGCTACATTTCATCGTTGATAGCGGTAGCCAGAAGAATGTCATCTCAGCAGAGGTCATCAAGCGCCTGGCCCTGCCGACAACGCCGCACCCATAACCCTACACCATTGAATGGATCCGCAAAGGAACCGATCTCCGCGTCAGCCAACAGTGCCGGCTGCCGTACGACATCAAGCCCTTCAAGGACGAGGTATTGTGTGGTGTTGCTCTTCTCTAAGTTTCAGATGTTCTTTTGGTCCAACCTTATTTATGGAAACGTCATGCTGTTTATGAGTCTAGGCCTTGTAGTGTGATTATTTCTTTGAACAGGAAATTGTAGAGGATACCCGAGGCAGTCCCTCCTAGTGCTATTTCCTTGATCTTTTCCAAGCAATGCAGGAAGGTCATCTCTCAGACCGAGAAATTTGTCTTCTTTGTGATTCGCTCTCAGAGTGAGAGAAAGATCGCAGCCACATCCCTGGCCTCCATGACCGATCTATCCACACAACAGAAGCAAGTGGATAAGGTGGTGGAAGGATACTCAGATATCTTCTCCTCTCCGACTGGGGTACCTCTGCACTGCCAAGTCAAGCATCCCATCGATCTGACCCCAGGTGCACCGCTACCCAATGGGCCAGTCTATCGCCGCTCTCTGTTGGAAAACAGGAGATGAAGAGGCATATCCAAGAATTGCTCCACAAGGGGCACATCCGTCCCAGTTCATCACCTTGTGGGAGCCCAATCGTGCTAGTGCAAAAGAAAAATGGGACCTGACGACTCTGCATTGATTACCGGGCCCTGAATGAAATCACAGTCCATAACCGGTACCCCGATTCCCTGAATCAATGACCTCCTTGATCATCTCATGGGGGCGAAATTCTTCAGTAAGATTGATCTAAAGTCTGGCTACCACCAGGTCCCAATAGAACAGACAGATGTATGGAAGACTGCCTTCAAGTCAAAAGAAGGTCTTTTTGAATGGCTGGTCATGCCTTTTGGTTTGACAAATGCTCCAGCAACTTTTCTGAGGATGATGGACGATATCCTATGACCTTTCACCAACAATTTTTTAGTGGTGTATCTGGATGAGATCCTCATCTACAGCAAGACTTGGGAGGAACACTTGCAGCATATTCAGGAGGTTTTGCACACCCTACGGAAGCACAAACTATATGCAAACTTGGAAAAATGCTCCTTCGGCATGGACAGGGTCCATTACTTAGGCTACATCGTTGATCGACATGGTGTGCATGTGGATCCAGCCAAGATCCAGGTCATCCATGACTGGCCAGCCCCAACCACACTCACTGAACATTGGAGCTTCTTGGGCCTCGCCAATTTCTATTGCCGGTTCGTGCTGGGATTCTCTCATATCGCATGGGCCCTCAGCCAAGTGACCAGGGGTGGTGGAAGGCAAAATTTGTGTGTGGCCTGTCCCAACAACAAGCCTTCAATGACTTGAAGAATCGTTTGTGCTCATCGCCGATACTCTCATTACCGAAACTGCAACATCCCTTTGAGATCGAGATAGATGCTTCAGATTATGCTGTGGGTGTCGTTCTCACTCAACACGGTCGCCCCATGGCATATCATAGTGAGACGCTATCAGATGTTGTCCGCAAGTACCCTACCTATGGCAAAGAAATGTACTCCATTGTACAAGCCTGCTTCCAGTGGAGACGTTACATTCTTGGGAAGGAGACAGTCA
This sequence comes from Larix kaempferi, assembly GCA_027924585.1. NCBI lineage: Eukaryota > Viridiplantae > Streptophyta > Pinopsida > Pinales > Pinaceae > Larix > Larix kaempferi. The sequence goes on along the minus strand of BSBM01000987.1, from coordinate 76,800 downwards.
TCCACACTGATCACAAGCCACTATAGTTCATGCAGAGCCAAGGAAAGTTGCAAAATGACCGCCATCAGAAGTGGTCAACATATTTACAGCAGTTCCACCTCAACATCAAATATAAAACAGGGAGTACCAACCGAGTTGCTGACTACCTCAGTTGACCTCCAGTCGCGACACTTACCATGGTGTTAGAATCTTGTGGCCACGAGACCTCTGGATGGCCTCACCTCTACGAGGCAGACCCTGACTTCTCCGCCACCTTTCAAATGTTGGGCACCAACTCATTGGTTGCTAATTTCCATCTTCAGGATGGGTTGTTGTGTCATCTGGGCCATCTCTACATTCCATCATGCGAGTGTGCGAAGCTGATTTGGGAAGCTCACTATAGTCGGGTGGCAGGACACTTTGGCGTCGAAAAGACAGTGGTAGTGTTGCATAAACATTTCTACTGGCCGAAACTTCAACAGGATGTCGGCAAGTATATCAGGTCCTACACCGCTTGCACTATTGCCAAACCTACCACTAAGAAACAGGGCCTATACACCCCTCTGCCTACTCCTGATAGGCCGTGGGAATCCATCTCAATGGACTACATGTCGGGCCTCACGTCCACCAAAAGGGGAAACGACTGTGTTTTCGTGGTTGTTGATCACTTTTCCAAGATGGGGATTCTAGCCGCTTGCAAGAAGAACATCACAGCAGAAGCCACTGCCAAGCTCTTCTTTGAATGTGTATGGATACATTTTGGGATCCAACAGACCATTATCTCAGATCGTGACAGTCGATTCCTCAGCTCATTCTGGTCAAACCTCTAGTCACTGCTGGATACCAAGCTCACCAAATCCACTGCCTTCCACCCCCAGACCTATGGACAAACGGAGGTCGTCAACCAGATGGTTGTACATATCCTGCACTTGTACAATTCAACACACCCCCGCACATGGGATGAGAGTCTCCCCTATGTCCAACATAGCTACAATTGAGCCCTGCATAGTTCAACTGGCCACAACACCTTTCAAGTGGGGTTGGGATTCCAACCATTGGGCCCCATGGATGTTGCACTTCCCCTTGCGACCACCTCAGCCGACTCATCCCTAGAAGCTGACAAAGCCACCCGGTTCATTGAACGGATCCAGCATATCCGCCAACAAGTTCAGGATATTCTACAGAATTTTAATGCCAAGTACAAGCCGCGCCATGATCAACATCAGGTGTCACATAAGTTTCAGGTGGGCGACAAAGTTTGGTTGAATTTCCAGGAAGAACGCCTTACAGGGCCGCATCAAAAGGTTTTCCCACTTCGTTATGGGCCATAAACCATCACCAAGGCGGTGGGTGACAATGATTTTGAGCTCAACATTCCCCCCTTTCTGGGTCTGCATCCCATCTTCAATGTGGCTCTCCTTCGGCCATATTTCCCACCACTATTAGACACCTCAGAGATAGTAGAGAAGTTGACACCAATAGAGCTCAACCCTGACTGCCTACAACAAGTATCCAGTGATCATATTGCAGACACAAAGATCAAGGGCACTCAACATCAAAGGATCCAACTTTATCGAGTTGTCAAATTAGGGAAGCTCCTGCACAAAGGTAAGTGGCTCACCCGAGGCCAAATTCAGCAGAAATTTCCTCATCTGATGGGGGAACTCAACGCAATGGAGACCGTTTCTCCCTAAGGAGGGACGATTGATCCAGTTGGATATTGGTGGCCACCCACCTTTCCAACTGGCTCAAAACAGTTTTATGGCAATTTTGGTAAAGTACTATTTTTAGTAGTTTTTCGGGTCCTGAACTTCCAGGGCCATTTTGGGGTCCTAAACGACCTTTTTTGTCAAATTGGGGGGCCAAATGATTGCCCCTGGCATACATTTGGCCCCATTCGAAAGTTTTAAATCTCGGATGGACCTTTCCAACGGGCTACCGAGTGCCCCAAATGGAGATCGTATGCAAAAGTTACGACCCCGGGAAGTTGATGTACTAACTTACCCAAACGGGGCCGACATGACTTTTGGCGCTTCATCTCCTAGGGTTAGGTTTTTGGATGTCTAGGGTTTTTGACGTTCCTTCTTATTGTAAAAGTCCTTGAGAGCCTCATTGTAACCATCTTCTTGCAAAATGAGCGCAACCGTCACATCTCTTCTTAGAGATAAGACGCCACCATTCCAGCAAGCTTGTTTTCCGCTGCATTTTACAGTTCTAGCTTATTTGCTTATTGAATAGAAAACCAGTTTTACTGTATCTCTGTTATTTTGTATTAAGCATCTGATAATAATCTGTATTCATTTCGTTCTGCTCATAAAATCTGGATCAGTGGTATCAAAGCGGTCTGCTCCTTGTCGTCTTAATGCATGTCCCCAACGAGGTTAGGGTACAAAGAATTGGGTCTCGAGCTTGTTTCTCTTGAGGACAAAAGCTCTCGCACGCCCAAGTGACCTCTCATGGAAGGAGAAAAGAAAGATGATGGGACAGGAGATCCTATTAAAATGTTGCTTGAGGAAGCCCTCACGCAGCAGAGGAACGAGATAATGGATAATTTCGCGCAAATCCTTCGTCGACTACCAACAAGCGACGCATCTTCCTCGAGCGGAGGCGCCGTCCCCTTCAAGGTACAAATCAACTTCGATATCCCTATATTTGAAGGACATATAGATGCAGACGCTGTAGATAAGTGGTTGAATCTACTAGAAGGGTATTTTTCTGTCCATAACTTTTAGATTAAAGAGGAGATTACTTTTGCGCACCTCAAAGCCGTTCCCCATGTCAAAGATTGGTGTGAAATATTCTGCGAGCAAAAGGACACAGAAGAAGCCTCATTATTTTTAGTCACGGCCACCTGGGAATCCTTCAGGGATTCTATTAAGGAACAATACTACCCTGTTGGAAGTTATGACGATTTGTATACCAAATGGACCACACTACGACAAGAAAGAGACCAAGCAGTGCCAGAGTTCACAAATATCTTCCATACCTTGCGCACCAAGCTGGGTATCAATGATTCAGAGCGACATATGGTGCTCTAGTATCACAGTGGTTTGCATAGATACATCTAGACCGAAATGGAATTTCTGGACATCTCTTCCTTGGGCACGGCCTACTGATATGCCGTCAAAATCGAGCAGAAGCTCAAACAAAAGACACAACAATTTGGGCCTGGGAACCCTTCACAGCAAAAGACAGGAAAGGGCGGCCCCAAACCACAGAATAAAGGACAGAGCAAAGATGGACAGTATCACAACAACCAATCCAAGCCGGAAGCAAAGAAGGATACCGGAAAAACAAAGAAAGATACCAGGAAGTGGTGCGACTTCCATAAGATCCCTTGGTATAACACTGCTGATTTCCGCTCAAAGCAGTTGTTGGTGGCCGAAGTGAAAGCATCTGAATCAGATGCGGGTTCTGACTGTGAGTCCGAACCAGAAATGGGAAGACGGATCATTGACATGGAATCCAGTGCCACCATTGCAACCACCAAGTTCTAGCATGATGAACCAGACGATCCAGAAGAAGGGGAACGCCTCTTCCATTCACAGATGTGGGTAAACGGCACCCCGCTGCATTTCATCGTTGATAGCGGTAGCCAAAAGAATCTCATCTCAGCAGAGGTCGTCAAGCACCTAGACCTGCCGACAACGCCACACCCACAACCCTACACCATTGGATTGCTCCGCAAAGGAAGCGATCTCCGTGTCAGCCAACAGTGCCGACTGCCATACGGCATCAAGCCCTTCAAGGACAAGGTATTGTGTGATGTTGCTCCTCTCGAAGTTTCAGATGTTCTTTTTGGCCAACCTTATTTATGGAAACGTCATGATGTATATGAGTCTAAACCTCGTAGTGTTATTATTTCTTTGAACAGGAAATTGTACAAGATGCCCGAGGCAGTCCCTCCTAGTGCTATTTCCTTGATCTCTGCCAAGCAATGCAGGAAGGTCATCTCTCATACCGGGAAATTTGTCTTCTTCGTGATTCACTCTCAGAGTGAAAGAAAGATCACAGCCACATCCCGGGCCTCCACACCCGATCTATCCACACAACAGAAGCAAGTGGATAAGGTGGTGGAAGGATACTTAGATATCTTCTCCTCTACGACTAGGGTACCTCTGCACTACCAGGTTAAGCATCCCATCAATCTGACTCTAGGCGCACCGCTACCCAATGGGCCAGTCTATCGCCACTCTCTGTTGGAAAACGAGGAGATCAAGAGGAAGATCCAAGAATTGCTCCACAAGGGGAACATCCGTCCCAGTTCATCACCTTGTGGGAGCCCAATTGTGCTGGTGTAGAAGAAAGATGGGACCTGGCGACTTTGCATTGATTACTGGGCCCTGAATAAAATCACAGTCCGTAACCGATACCCGATTCCTCGAATCGATGACCTCCTTGATCAGCTGAAGGGGGACAAATACTTCAGTAAGATTGATCTGAAGTCTGTCTACCACCAAGTCCCAATAGAACAGACATATGTATGGAAGACTACCTTCAAGTCAAAAGAAGGTCTTTTTGAATGGGAGGTCATGCCTTTTGGTTTGACAAATGCTCCAGCAACTTTTATGAGGATGATGGATGATATCCTACAACCTTTCACCAACAATTTTGTAGTGGTGTATCTGGATGACATCCTCATCTATAGCAAGACTTGGGAGGAACACTTGCAGCATATTCAACAGGTTCTGCACACCCTACGGAAGCACAAACTATATGAAAACTTGGAAAAATGCTCCTTCGGCATGGACAGGGTCCATTACATAGGCTACATCATTGATCGACATGGTGTGCATGTGGATCCATCCAAGATCCAGGTCATCCGTGACTAGCCAGCCCCAACCACACTCACTGAACTTCAGAGCTTCTTGGGCCTCGCCAATTTCTATTGCCGGTTCATGCTGGGATCCGCTCATATCGCATGGGCCCTCAGCCAAGTGACCAGGGGTGGTGGTAAGGAAAAATTTGTGTGTGGCCTGTCCCAACAACAAGCCTTCGATGACTTCAAGAAGCGTTTCTGATCATCGTCGGTACTCTCATTATCGAACCTGCAACATCCCTTTGAGATCGAGACAGATGCTTCAGATTATGCTGTGGGTGTCGTTCTTACTCAACACAGCCACCCCGTGGCATATCATAGTGAGACGCTATCAGATGTTGTCCGCAAGTACCCTACCTATGACAAAGAAATGTACTCCATTCTACAAGCCTGCCGCCAGTGGAGACATTACATTCTTGGGAAGGAGACAGTCATCCACACTAACGACAAGCCACTACAGTTCATGTAGACCCAAGGAAAGTTGCAGAATGTCGCCATCAAAAGTGGTCAACATATTTACAGTAGTTCCACCTCAACATCAAATATAAAACAGGGAGTACCAACCGAGTTGCTGATTGGCTCAGTCGACCTCCAGTCGCGGCACTTACCGCGGTGCTAGACTCTTGTGGCCACGAGAACTCTGGATGGCCCCACCTCTACGAGGCAGACCCTGACTTCTCCGCCACCCATCAAATGTTGGTCACCAACTCAGTGGTTGCTAATTTCCATCTTCTGGACGGGTTGTTGTGTCATCTGGACCATCTCTGTGTTCCATCAAGCGAGCGTGCGAAGCTGATTTGGGAAGGTCACTATAGTCGGGTGGCAGGACACTTTGACGTCGAAAAGATAATGGGAGTGTTGCAGAAACATTTCTACTAGCCGAAACTTCGACAGGATGTTGGCAAGTATATCAGGTCCTGCACCGCTTGCGCTATTGCCAAACAGACCACTAAGAAACAGGGCCTATACACCCCTCTGCCTACTCCTGACGGGCTGTGGGAATCCATCTCAATGGACTACATGTCGGGCCTCGCGTCCACCAAGAGGGGAAACGACTGTGTTTTTGTGGTTATTGATCGCTTTTCCAAGATGTCGATTCTAGCCGCTTGCAAGAAGAACATCACAGCAGAAGCCATTGCCAAGCTCTTCTTTGAACGAGTATGGGTACATTTTGGGATCCCACAGACCATTATCTCATATCGTGACAGTCAATTCATCAGCTCATTCTGGTCAAGCCTCTGGTCACTGCTAGATACCAAGCTCACCAAATCCATTGCCTTCCACCCCCAAACCAATGGACAAACGGAGGTCGTCAACCGGATGGTCGTACATTAATTGATAAATGGTCTTATTCACTCATATATCAAGTTGATCTGCACCTATTTTGCAACACCTTCTTAGAATAGATCTAACCTAGTTTATATTATTTTAGCGCATGTACAATTCAACACACCCCCGCACATGGGATGAGAGTCTCCCCTATGTCCAACATAGCTACAACCGAGCCCTGCATAGTTCAACTGGCCACAGCCCCTTTCAGGTGGGGTTGGGATTCCAACCATTGAGCCCCATGGATGTTGCACTTCCCCTTGCGACCACCTCGGCCGACTCGTCCCTAGAAGCTGACAAAGCCGCCCGGTTCATTGACCGGATTCAGCATATCCGCCAATAGGTTCAGGATATTCTACAGAAGTCTAATGCCAAGTACAAGCAGCGCCATGATCAACATCGGGTGTCACATAAGTTTCAGGTGGGCGAAAAAGTTTGGTTGCATTTGCAGAAAGAACTCCTTATAGGGCCCCATCGAAAGCTTTTCCCACTCCATTATGGGTTGTACACCATCACCAAGGCGGTGGGTGACAATTCTTTTGAGCTCAACATTCCCCCCTTCCTGGTTCTGCATCCAGTCTTCAATGTGGCTCTCCTTCGGCCATATTTCCCACCACTATTAGACACCTTAGAGATAGCAGAGAAGTTGACACCAATGGAGCTCAACCCTGACTACCTACAACAAGCATCCAGTGATCATATTGCAGACACACAGATCAAGGGAACTCGCCATCAAAGGATCCAGCTTTATCAAGTTGTCAAAGCAAGGCAACTCCTACACCAAGGACAAATTCTGTAGAAATTTCCTCATCTGATGGGGGAACTCAGCGCAATGGAGACCATGGATCCCTAAGGAGGGAGGATTGATCCAGGTGGATGTTGGTGGCCACCCATCTTTCCAACTAGCTCAAAACAGTTTATGGCAATTTTGGTATTGTACTATTTTTAGCAGTTTTTCGGGTCCTGAACTTCCGGGGCCATTTTGAGGCCCTAAACAACCTTTTTTGGCAATTTGGGAGGCCAAATGGATGCCTTTGGCATGCATTTGGCTCTACTCGAAAGTTGTAAATCTCGGATGGACCTTTCCAATGGTCTACCGAGTGCCCCAAACAGAGATGGTATGCAAAACTTACGACCCCAAGAAGTTGATGTACTAACTTACCCAAACGGGGCCCACATGACTTTTGGCGCTTCATCTCCTAGGGTTAGGTTTTTGGATGTCTAGGGTTTTTGACATTCCTGTTTATTGTAAAAGGCCTTGAGAGCGTCATTGTAACCATCTTCTTGCAAAATGAGCGCAGCTGTCACATCTCTTCTTAGAAATAAGCCGCCACCATTCCAGCAAGCTTGTTTTCCGCTGCATTTTACAGTTCTAGCTTATTTCCTTATTGAATAGAAAACCAGTTTTACTGTATCTCTGTTATTTTGTGTTAAGCATCTGATAATAATCTGTATTCATTTCGTTCTGCTCATAAAATCCGGATCAATGGTATCAGAGCGATTTGCTCCTTGTCGTCTTAATGCATGTCCCCAACGAGGTCAGGGTACAAAGAATTGGGTCTCGAGCTTGTTTCTCTTGAAGACAAAAGCTCTCGCACGCCCAAGCGACCTCTCATGGAAGGAGAAAAGAAATATGACGGGACAGGAGATCCTATTAAAATGTTGCTTGAGGAAGCCCTCACACAGAAGAGGAACGAGATAATGGATAATTTCGCGCAAATCCTTCGGCGACCACCAACAAGCGATGCATCTTCCTTGAGTGGAGGCGCCGCCCCCTTCAAGGTACAAATCAACTTCGATATCCCTATATTTGAAGGACAGATAGACGCAGATGCTGTAGATAAGTGGTTGAATCTACTAGAAGGGTATTTTTCTATCCATAACTTTTCAAATAAAGAAAAGATTACTTTTGCACTCCTCAAAGCCGTTCCCCATGTCAAAGATTGGTGGGAAACATTCTGCGAGCAAAAGGACACAAAAGAAGCCTCATTATTTTCAGTCACGGCCACCTGGGAATCCTTCAGGGATGCTATTAAGGAACAATACTACCCTGTTGGAAGTTATGACGATTTGTATACCAAATGGACCACACTGCGATAAGAAAGAGACCAAGCAGTGCCAGAGTTCACAAATATGTTCCATACCTTGCGCACCAAGCTAGGTATCAAAGATTCAGAGCGACATCTGGTGCTCAATTATCATGGTGGTTTGCATAGACACATACAGACCGAAATGGAATTTCTGGATATCTCTTCCTTGGACGCGGCCTACTGATATGCCGTCAAAATCGAGCAGAAGCTCAAACAAAAGACACGACAATTTGGGCCTGGGAACCCTTCACAGCAAAAGACAGGAAAGGGCGGCCCCAACCCACAGAATAAAGGACAAAGCAAAGATGGACAGTATCAGGAAACCCAGTCCAAGCCGCAAGCAAAGAAGGACACCGAAAAACAAAGAAAGATACCGGGAAGTGATGCGACTTCCATAAGAGCCCTTGGCATAACACTGCTGATTGCCACTCAAAGCAGTCGTTGGTGGCCGAAGCGAAAGCATCTGAATCAGATGCGGGTTCTGACTATGAGTCCGAACCAGAAAGGGGAAGACAGATCATTGACGCGGAACCCAGTGCCACCATTGCCACCACTAAGATCCATCCTGATGAACGAGACGAGCTAGAAGAAGGAGAATGCCTCTTCCATTCACAGATGTGTGTAAAAGGCACCCCGCTGCATTTCATCGTTGATAGCGGTATCCAGAAGAATCTCATCTTAGCAGAGGTCGTCAACCGCCTGGCCCTGCCGACAATGCCACACCCACAACCCTACACCATTGGATGGCTCTGCAAAGGAAGCGAACTCCGCGTCAGCCAACAGTGCCCACTACCATACAACATCAAGCCCTTCAAGGACAAGGTATTGTGTGATGTTGCTCCTCTCGAAGTTTCAGATGTTCTTTTGGGCCAACCTTATTTATGGAAACGTCATGCTGTATATGAGTCTAGTCCTCGTAGTGTTATTATTTCCTTGAACAGGAAATTGTACAGGATACCCGAGGCAGTCCCTCCTAGTGCTATTTCCTTGATCTCTGCCAAGCAATGCAGGAAGGTCATCTCTCAGACCGGGAAATTTGTCTTCTTTGTGTTCACTCTCAGAGTGAAAGAAAGATCGCAGCCACATCCCGGGCCTCCACGACCGATCTATCCACACAACAGAAGCAAGTGGATAAGGTGGTGGAAGGATACTTAGATATCTTCTCCTCTCCAACTGGGGTACCTCTGCACTGCCAGGTCAAGCATCCCATCGACCTGACACCAGGCGCACCGCTACCCAATGGGCCAGTCTATCGCCGCTCTCTGTTGGAAAACGAGGAGATCAAGAGGCAAATCCAAGAATTCCTCCACAAGGGGCACATCCATCCCAGTTCATCACCTTGTGGGAGCCCAATCGTGCTGGTGCAGAAGAAAGATGGGACCTGACAACTGTGCATTGATTACCAGGCCCTGAATAAAATCACAGTCCGTAACCGGTACCCGATTCCCCAAATCAACGACCTCCTTGATCAGCTCACAGGGGCCAAATACTTCAGTAAGATTGATATTAAGTCTGGCTACCACTAGGTCCCAATAGAATAGACAGATGTATGGAAGACTGCCTTCAAGTCAAAAGAAGGTATTTTTGAATGGTTGGTCATGCCTTTTGGTTTGACAAATGCTCCAGCAACTTTTATGAGGATGATGGACGATATCCTATGACCTTTCACCAACAATTTTGTAGTGGTGTATCTGGATGACATCCTCATCTACAGCAAGACTTGGGAGGAACACTTGTAGCATATTCAGCAGGTTCTGCACACCCTACGGAAGCACAAACTATATGCAAACTTGGAAAATGATCCTTCGGCATGGAAAGGGTCCAGTACTTAGGTTACATCATTGATCAACATGGTGTGCATGTGGATCCAGCCAATATCCAGGTCATTCGTGACTGGCCAGCCCCAACAACACTCACTGAACTTTGGAGCTTCTTGGGCCTCGCCGATTTCTATTGTCGGTTCATGCTGGGATTCTCTCATATCGCATGGGCCCTCAGCCAAGTGACCAGGGGTGGTGGTAAGGCAAAATTTGTGTGTGGCCTGTCCCAACAACAAGCCTTCAATGACTTGAAGAAGCATTTGTGCTCATCGCTGGTACTCTAATTACCAAACCTGCAACATCCCTTTGAGATGGAGACAGATGCTTCAGATTATGCTGTGGGTGTCATTCTCACTCAACACGGCCACCTCATGGCATATCATAGTAAGACGCTATCAGATGTTGCCCGCAAGTACCCTACCTATGACAAAGAAATGTACTCCATTGTACAAGCCTGCCTCCAGTGGAGACATTACATTCTTGGGAAGGAGACAATCATCCACACTGATCACAAACCACTACAGTTCATGCAGACCCAAGGAAAGTTGCAGAATGACCACCATTAGAAGTGGTCAACATATTTACAGCAGTTCCACCTCAACATCAAATATAAAACAGGGAGTACCAATCGAGTTGCTGACTTCCTCAGTCGACCTGCAGTCGCGACACTTACCATGGTGCTAGACTCTTGTTTCCACGAGACCTACGGATGGCCCCACCTCTACGAGGAAAACCTTGACTTCTCTGCCACCTATCAAATGTTGGGCACCAACTCAGTGGTTGCTAATTTCCATCTTCAGGACGGGTTGTTGTGTCATCTGGGCCATCTCTGTGTTCCGTCAAGCGAGTGTGCGAAGATGTTTTCGGAAGCTCACTATAGTCGGGTGGCAGGACACTTTGGCGTCGAAAAGACAGTGGCAGTGTTGCAGAAACATTTCTACTGGCCGAAACTTCGACAGGATGTCGGCAAGTATATCAGGTCCTGCACTGCTTGCGCTATTGCCAAACTGACCACTATGAAACAGGGCCTATACACCTCTCTACCTACTCCTGATAGGCCGTGGGAATCCATCTCAATGGACTACATGTAGGGCTTCGCGTCCACCAAGAGGGGAAACAACTGTGTTTTCATGGTTGTTGATCGCTTTTCCAAGATGTCGATTCTAGCCGCTTGCAAGAAGAACATCACAACATAAGCCACTGCCAAGCTCTTCTTTGAATGAGTATGGGTACATTTTGGGATCCCACAGACCATTATCTCAGATCGTGACAGTCGATTCCTCAGCTCATTCTGGTCAAGCCTCTGGTCACTGCTGGATACCAAGCTCACCAAATCCACTGCCTTCCACCCCCAGACCGATGGACAAACGGAGGTCGTCAACCGGATGGTCATACATATCCTGCGCATGTACAATTCAACACACCCCTGCACAATGTATGAGAGTCTCCCCTATGTCCAACATACCTACAACCGAGCCCTGCATAGTTCAACTGGCCACAGCCCCTTTCAGGTGGGGTTGGGATTCCAACCATTGGGCTTCATGGATGTTGCACTTCCCCTTGCGACCACCTCGGTCGACTCGTCCCCAGAAGCTGACAAAGCCGCCCGGTTCATTGAACGGATCTAGCATATCCGCCAACGGGTTAAGGATATTCTACAGAAGTCTAATGCCAAGTATAAGTAGCACCATGATCAACATCGGGTGTCACATAAGTTTCAGGTGGGAGACAAAGTTTGGTTGCATTTGCAGAAAGAACGCCTTACAGGGCCCCATCGAAAGCTTTTCCCACTCCGTTATGGGCCGTACACTATCACCAAGGCGGTGGGTGACAATGCTTTTGAGTTCAACATTTCCCCCTTTCTGGGTCTGCATCCAGTCTTCAATGTGGCTCTCCTTCGGCCATATTTCCCACCACTATTAGACACCTCAGAGATAGCAAAGAAGTTGACACCAATAGAGCTTAACCCTGACTGCCTACAACAAGCATCCAGTGATCATATTGCAGACACACAAATCAAGGGCACTTGACATCAAAGGATCCATCTTTATCAAGTTGTCAAAGCAGGGCAGCTCCTGCACCAAGGCAAGTGGCTCACCCGAGGCCAAATTCAGCAAAAATTTCCTCATCTGATGGGGGAACTCAACGCAATGGATACCATTGCTCCCTAAGGAGGGAGGATTGATCCAGGTGGATATTGGTGGCCACCCACCTTTCCAACTGGCTCAAAACAGTTTTATGGCAATTTTGGTATTGTACTATTTTTAGCAGTTTTTCGGGTCCTGAACTTCCGGGGCCATTTTGAGGCCCTAAACGACCTTTTTTGGCAATTCGGGGGGCCAAAAGAATGCCTCTAGTAAGCAATTGGCCCCAATCCAAAGTTGTAAATCTTAGATGGACCTTTCCAATGGGCTACCAAGCGCCCCAAACGGAGATCGTATGCAAAAGTTACGACCCCGGGAAGTTGATGTACTAACTTACCCAAACGGGGCCCACATGACTTTTGGCGCTTCATCTCCTAGGGTTATGTATTTGGATTTCTAGGGTTTTTGACATTCTTGTTTATTGTGAAAGGCCTTGAGAGCCTCATTGTAACCATCTTCTTGCGAAATGAGCGCAGCCGTCACATCTCTTCTCAGAGATAAGCCGCCACCATTCTAGCAAGCTTGTTTTCCGCTGCATTATACATTTCTAGCTTATTTCCTTATTGAATAGAAAACCAGTTTTACTGTATATTTGTTATTTTGTGTTAAGCATCTGATAATAATCTGTATTCATTTCGTTCTGCTCATAAAATCCAGATCAGATTGGCCATGTATGAGAGAAAATGGGTTTTGGGCACAAAGAGATAAGAATGTAAGTGTTTTCCTCACCCTAGTGGTCCTAATAGCCTAGATTGGGGCTGGTATCTACAATTGATACCTATAGCTAGGTGGAAAATTTATCTTAAATAACTATTTGGTTAGGTATTCTTTTGTTAAAAGATAAGTATCATTTTCTTTCTATGTTTATGTAATGATTATGTTTACTTCCTATGATGAATATTTTTGTTTATGCATGATGCATATGTGGATATTGTTTTAATTTCAGTGTATTTTATAAAATAAAGAAGATGAAAAAGAAAACCAAGAAAATCAAAAGAAATCCTTAGCCCATACAATTTCATATTCATGAATATTACATTTATACAAGATTTACTCATAACCAACTTAGAACTATAACATAACTAAATTTTTGTTAAGGTGGGATTATGAATTTATGATTAGGGTATATTTTCTAACAATCCCCCCCTTAATCATAAGTCTGTACCATCCAGCAACAAAAACTAGTGCAAAATATGATATCATGTCCAAGTCTTCAACCTATAACCCATGGTCTGAAACCTCATGAGTGTTGATGAAGACTTGCCTGAAAAACTGCCAAAATTCAATGTCGAAACCAAGTCTAGAAATGTATTATGGAACAAATGAGCTAGAAAACCGACAGGTTTTCACTAAAGTGAACTCAAAACTGATGACAGAAAATACTTATGAGAATTGAATTGCCTGCAAGTCCAACACATCCCACAACCTAAAAAATTCTGACAAACCTGATTGTGCCAACCACAAATACAGAAGAATCAGTTTTCCTCCGCTAGATATGAATATTGTCCTTGTAAAGTCTAAAGACTATCAATTGAACACATATCTTTATAAAACCACTCTAAAAAATCGAAACACAAAAACTGCCAAAAAAACAACTGATAGAAAAAGTTTTGAATGGATCTAAAACCTATAGCCATAAAATGGATGGTCAATAGTAAACCTGTTGAATCGCCGGTACTGCATCAAATCCAAAATGTCGGTAAAAAAATAGAACTGTCATCAAAGTCACAAAGTGACTGAAGTCCATCAAATGCAAAAATGTGGCAAGTCATCCATCCATCCAATATCCATCCAATATCCATCAAAATTGTTTTCAAACCACCAAAATTACCGAGTGATGAGCTTTCTCAGAGAAACTCATATGAAGGTCAAACTAACCAATCCAAATAGACCATAATCCATAATTCATCTACAAAAAGGATCCTAAAATAAACCATCCTAAATAAACCATAATAACCTGTAACCCTCAATTATAAATCTTGTATACATAAACTTGTTTTACAATCAATCTTATGTATTGATCAACCCATATGGAAAATTCCATTCACTGAATAGACTTAAAAAATTGAAGATGGAAACCTCAACAATATTCCCCCTATCAACTAAGAGGTGAGAAGTCGATATCATCAAATGCCCCCCCCTTGGAAGTGAAAAAGGTAATCACATTGTCTTTGAGCAAAGTCGAAAAGCTCAATCTTCAACTTGAAATCCACATCACGTGGGCCTCGGTCATTCCCTTAAAGCAAAATATAAAAAATAATCATAAAATAAATGGTTGTTAAGGTGGGATTAAGACTTTATGATTAGGGTTAAGTTTCTAACATTTTACATTCATGTACTTGGACATGCATTTCTTAGTTATGTTTCCCAAGAAATTTGTAACTACCCTCTCCTTTAGTCGAAATGATGAATGGGGATGCCACAAAATTGTATCAAAGATCTTAGTTGCGTTACTAGGGTTGTATGGGATAGAAATAACATATACAAGTGAAAATCGGAGTTTACGCATGAAGTGTTTGATGAAATGTCTCTATGAAATTCATGGTTTCAAATTGCTTGGATGGTTTTCTAACAAGTCTAGTGATTAGATATTGTGGTTATTAACAGGAATGGTACATAATTCTTAGGAAAATTCAAGAAAAATTTCATAATTGGTAATACTACCAATGGAAATATCAATCCTATCACTCAATAGAAGCTGAGGTGTCAAATTGTTGGGTTCATTGTTCAACTCAAGATTTCAGGGATGATCGAGGGATAAGATCAAATGGGATCACTAGATCACTAGATTTGAATTGTTTGCATAGGTGTAAGTGGCAATGCTTTAACAAGTGGGGTCACTACTACATGAATGACAAAGATTAAAATGAGCACCTTGTGACCAATAAATTGCAACTGTTTGCTCAAATCTAAGTGATTGGGACTTAACAAAAGAACCCGTTCCATGAACAATTGAGATTTGATCGAGAAGATTAGATCCTTAGATATCAACCATTCATGCAAATCAACCTAATTATATATTAATAGAGGGGTGTCCTCTGCGAACAATGCATATTCAATCATGCATGTTTCACCATTTGGTCTTATGCATTCATGCAAATAGAAGTGATCATACCTCATCTTGAGGGGACTTCCTACATATGACTAAGATTGATCATGTAAGTTGGATCGGTAATCTGGACTATTCATGTAAAAATGAGATGATTGTGACTTACCATGGGCATAACATACCTAACCACCTCTCTAACACTATTGAGGTGATCAGGTACTCGAATTTTTCTTGTAGACCATTACTTTCTATTACATTACTCAAATTCCATTGGTTTGCTATATAATTATTTAACGACAGAAGTATATATGGAAGTCAATTAATGAATTACTCATTCTAAAACACATATGTAATTACTACCATGCATGCTTCCACACCATACCCATACAATTCATGCATGCATACATCTTAATTCTTCATAAGAAACAAATTAGATAAATTCATAAAAGAATCATAAACTATGACACTCAAGGCACATTTGGTACTTATCTTTATGGTGAATGTCCTCCAACCAGCTTCAAGTGAAGGACATTCCTCCCATCCATAGAAACTATATCAAAATTGTTATTTCTCTAATAGAGGAAACCGCTGATATGGGGCTATCAATCCACAAGGGGTGAAGTGCAACGTATTTAACCCAACCACAAAAAATAGAACCTTCTAGTGAGGAAACCCCATTGAAAATTGTATCAATCTACTAACACGCATCCTTCATCATCCTACACAACACTAGGAATGGTACCCCATACTCTACTTGCAACCCCTCGGGATATCCCCATTCCCTTCAAGTGCTCAAACATAGGCTAGATCGAGAGTCTCCATGTTACAACTCTAGGGAACATGGTTGCAAAAGAAGTTTCTCTCACATGGGAATCAATCCCATTAGCACCAGCTTCCCAAGGTAATTTGCACGAAAACATATAAAACACAAGTTTCTCTCTATTATATCCTACTGGAGCTCAAATAGCTTGATGGAGTGAATGAATGAGTGAATTTCTAACATTATATATGTGCGGATTTTCCTTGACATGTGGCCTCCCTAAAAGAGACTAATTTTCTCCTGTTAATCCCATATTAAGATAATTAACAATGATTAATTAAAGTGATTATCATAACCATGGATAAGTAACTTTGCATTAAGGAGGATAATGAAGGCTAGGGACATAAGATAATCTTAACTAGGATCATCACCTCTTACCCCCCTCTCAATTCCCTTGCTCATGGAATCCTATCCCCCAATCTCTTCTCCATCCTTCTTCAATTGCAGCTGTCAATGATTTTTATATTAACTATAATTGTACATCATTTATGATAGTCATGGTCTCTTGGACCATAAAAGTCTGATGTCTAGCTTTTGCAAAATCACATCTATAATCATATCATGGGTTTGAGAATGTGGTGTTACAATGGGGGAATCACCACAAATTTCTAAGATAAGTTATGCAAGCTTGCTTGATTGATATTGACCATTCAAGTAAATCAATGTGATCGGGGCTTTTCATGAAGGACAATGTTGTGAATAACCATGATCTTGTCATGTGGATGAGATTGATTGTGGAGATTGTTCGCAGAGTTTGAAAAACGAAAAATGTGACAAACAAAATTCCTTTACACAAATGGCTCATATCAATTTCATAGTTTATATATATGGTTGAGATTCATTCATGGGATTCCCTCTCATGCGGTGAGAATTGCAATGTGATGACATGGACAAGGACCAATGAGAACATGACATGATAGGATTATAGGATGCCATGCATTGTCAAGATTGGGAATTGCTCTACATCACCACTTTACACATGAAATTCCATGTTAGAATACAAACAAATATTTATAAAAAGAAGAAGTCTAGAGCCGGAAACTTGTTTTCTCCATAACAAGAAAAGTATAGAATTGGGCAAAATTGGTAATTTTGAAGGCCTCAGATGTAACTTTTATCTATGATATCAGAGCTAAGCATGGTTATATTCATTGAAAATTTGATCTATATGGAAACATATATGTATGATCATATTCTAAAGAGTTCTTTAGATATTTGAAAAAATTGAATGGAAAAGAACTTGTAGCCTTGATTTGACAAAAAAATGACAATATGCATAGTTTCTAGAATGCATGAAAATTAGTTTTTAATTTTTGTAGATCTAATGTAGCTAACAACTGTACTTATATTAACAATTTTATAGATAGAAAACCGTATCAAGGATAGTTATAGGTCAACATTCAAGATAGTGCAATTAGAAATCCTTCGGTCTTGGTTAGGCCAAGAGCACTATCACCGTGAATGATGCATAGGACCCTTATGAAGCTGAAACATATGCCATTGGAGAAAATGTACATGCTAAAATTGCATAGATTGAATATAATGGCCATATAAACAAACTAAATCCTCTAGATATAGTAGATACCATGATAATTCCAAGGGTGGAGTTACAAAGTTACAAACCAAATAATCAAAGGCTCATTAGAGCTTGGAAAGAACATAATCAGTTGAATGTAGCCATGCATCAAAGATTGAAAAACATACAAAGGAAAATACACCATGTGGATAGCTCAAACAATGATGTAAGAGTGCGAATCTATCAAGGTGACATTCTTAAAGAGTTCCCAAAGCTTAAGAATAATTTTTACAAATAGAACATATACACCATAGTTTTCCACTAGTGGCTCATTTGCCTGTAAGGATTGCACCAATAATTCAAGTTATTCATTTGACAAGATCAAGATGAAGAGACCTTTCAAGGAAAAATGTCATGGAAAAATTTGAAGGAAAATCCCCCTATATTTGATGGTGAGGTGAAATATGGTGTGAAGAACCCGCAACAATTAATTAATGAGAATACGTGAGATAGTAGAAATAATAGAACTCATAATCGCTTTTATTGATCGCAGGCCACTTCGAGGGGGAAACCTCCTTTGAGAAAGCTCAATACAAATAACTTCCCAGTACCTTCATTGGTCTCAACACAAACTTATATAATAAGTCTAGGTGCCAAAACCATGGGTCAATACCATGTGTCAAAACAAACTATGGATCAACAATTAGTACGGGACGACTTACAAAGTATATGCGTCCAACAACAATAAGACAAACTATGGATCAACAAATACTACGAGATGACTTACAAAGCAAATGCGTCCAACAACAATATACTAACCAATTAAATAGAAGGGTTGACATGGGCTCCTAACATATGGAAAAGAATCTAAGGCTTGTCATATTGGAATAAGAACATAATTTCGAGTCTATGAATACTCTAGAAACCCAAAGGGGGTGGTTTCCATATTTAATTTTATTGGAAGAGAATCAATATGGTGGGAACACCTTAATTCAATAGGATCAATCAAATAAATATGGTTTGGAATTAGTTCAAGAAGTACTTAAAGAAAAATTTATATCTCCAATAGGTACTATGATGAAAAAATAAAATAATTTCATAAGTTAAAGTTAGGGAAAATGACCATGGATGAATATACAAATAAATTCTTGGAGTTGTTGAGGTATATTAAGTATATTAGAGATGATGAGGTAAAAATTTGGATTACCTTAGTCATATAGAGACCAAATTGAGTTGATGAACCTCAAACTCTAGATGAGACTATAAGAAAGGATAAGTATTGTTATGATCAAAACAAAAGCAAGGTAGAATTCCATAAGGCATGGAAATACAAGAAGAAGGAGAATTTTGATGAAAGGTGGAATGGATTTAATCCTTTTCATTTCAGAAATCAACAAAGGAAACCATGGCATGGTGAGGCTTATCCAAAAAATATTATGGGAGATAACCCAAGGTAGGCCCTTCACTATTGGGGGTGTTAAGAAATTGTCCACATTGAAATGGAATTTCTAAGCATGTTCATAAATTCAAGAGGCTAAAACTATTGGTGATATAGAATGGATAGTCCCTATAATCTATGTTTGAATTGAAGACCACCAAGTAGACCATCAATCAGATATGGTTGATGTTGAAGTATGATTCTAAGAAAACTATTTCTAATTTAACTAACCTTGGATCTAATCATAGTTATGCTACTCCTAGAATTATGGAGACTTGTGCTTTCAAGAGAAGAAAACATAATAAATCATGGCTAATACAACTAGCCACTGGAACTAAGAGAAAGGTTAGCGAAATGGTGGGGAAATGTTCATTAGAGATGGATGGACTCCTTACATGGGAAAATATAAATGTTTTTTCCTCATGGTTCCTATGATATTCTCATTGGAATGGATTGGTCGGAAGCAAATCAAGTTAAACTTAATTGCTACAACAAGACTTTTGAATGTATTGATGAAGAAATAAACCTAAGGATCATAAAGGACATTCCAAACATGGCTTCTATTTGGAATATTTCAACCTTGCAGTTGAAGAAATGTTTTAGGAAAGGAAAGGCTGTCAATTGTATGCAACACATGTATTGGACAAAGTAGAATATAAAGTTCCCAAGTTGGAGGGCTATCAAGTCTTGTAGTAATTCAATGATGTATTTCATAATTAAGTGGTAAGACTCACTTCCTCCAAAGAGTGATATTGATTTCAAAATTGATCTTGTTCCAGAAGTAACACTAATGGCCAAGATACCTTATAGAATGAGTATCATAGAATTGCTAGAGATAAATATGCAATTGAAATATTTGTTGGAAAAGAAATACATTTGGCCAAGTGTGTCTCCATGGGGACTCACACCAGTGCTATTTGTGAAACAAAAAGATGGAACTCTTAGGTTGTACATTGATTACATGCAACTAAATAAGGTTACAACGAAAAATAAGTGCCCTTTACCTTAAATGGATGACCTCTTTGACTAAATGAGAGGGGAAAAGGTAATTAACACATTATACAACTTAGCAAGAGATTTATACTCAAAATAAGAACTCTTTCCATAAAACTCATACTTTTGCATCAAAAACATAAAAAACAACCCCTAAATTGAAAATTGGTGCTATCGATAGCACCCCCTTTTTTTCCAGGGCTAAAATTGTGACTTTTTAGAAACCTTCACCATGTCATTGCAATGAAAACCCTAAATCTACCCTTGAAATATTGTAAAGTGGCACTACCGGCAACACCCTTTTTCGGGGTCTAAAATTATGACCTTTTGGAAACTTTGCCCGATGTCAGGGTGGTCAAAACCCAAAATCAACCCCCAAATCGAAAAGTAGTGCTACCAGTTGTACTCCTTTATCTCATCGGGGTATTATTTCATGCATTCGAAACCATGCATGGTGTAAGAATTATTATTATTATTTTTTCTTCTAAATCAATTACAAAAAGATGAAAGAGCCCAATTTTAATTCCAAAATCTATAATTTTCTATAAAAAAATGAATTTGAAAAAAAGTTAGAAATTAGAAAATAAAAATACATTTAAAAAAATAAACGCCCAATTTTTTAAAAATAAATTCAATATTTAAAAGAAATACAAAAATATTTTAAAAATTAAAAACATATATTAAAAGGAAAAAAAACAAATTAGAAAATGTAAGACGAATATTAAAAGAAAATATAAAAATAATTAAAAAAACACAAATTTTAAAAAGAATTAAAATTAAAATCAAAATCAAACAAAAAAACAAAATTATAATTAAATTAAAAACTTAACACATTAATATAAAATATAAAAATATAAAAATAATATTTAAAATTTAGCTATCGCATTGCTTGACCCCCTCCCATCTCCCCACCATTGACTCTCCACCTCCTCCCATAACCCCACCCCTCTCCACCCCCTCCTATATCCCAAATCCTCCCCACACCCCTCACTCCCCCTAGATGCCCTCCCCTCCACCCTATGTGAATCCCACCCTCCCCTCTATTCCCTCTTCCCCCCACGCATAGGGTTGGGACTCGATTTTTGGAATTGAGTCCCATCCCTACGCGTAGGGAGTAAAGGGAGTAGAGGGGAAGGGCAGGAAAAATAGAGGGAAAAGGGGAGGGTGTAGGGGGGATGGGAGGGGAGGGAAGGGAGTGGGGGAGCCTACTAGGGGTAAGGTGGGGAGATGTCAATGGGATGGGAAGAAAACTTGTTACATTAAGCTATAAAATTTAATGTTTTTGACCTTTTTTTTTCTTCAGCTGAAAGTTTGTGCAAACTTTCATTTGAAAAGACACTTGATTTAATGGCCAATTTTTTTTCCATTAAATACAACGGTCCATCGAAAAAAAAAACTTTTGGTAAAAAATTAAATGTTTTTTCGCCAAACTATTTTTCAACCAAAAACATGTGAATTTTTAGAAACCAACCAAGGCATCATTTGTCTTCAGTGTTCTCCAACTTTGGAAGGTGTAGGCTGTGTTTAATATTGAAAATCTACTTTCGGAACTGATACCATTTATTTCATCATTGAATCCAATTTCCATAGGTACAAATTTTGTTGAATTTGGTTGTCATCTACTAATTTTAATTATTTTTTTTAACATGTGTCTGTATTGTTTTAATTTGTATTAAAATTAAGTGAAATGAAAAATCAATAACTTCATAAAAACATAATGAAAAAAATTGAAAAAATTATGGGACAGATAATTGGAGTGTCTACTTCAAAATGGTACTTTTAGTTTTTTTTTTAAGTGGAAATTGGGGAAGATGTTTCATCTTCATAAACATGCTTATATTATGCAATTTTTTCACATTGATCCAATTCAAAAAATTTAAATAATTAGTATAGTCACACTTTGGATACAAAATTATAGTCATGCATTAATACACTCTATCTAGAATATCATAGCATATTTTGTTTATAGTAAAGACAAGTTTAATAGTGAATAAATGAGTTTCTCCAAGCATGACTATTTATTAGTCCTTTCATTTTATAAGAACATATTGTCAAACATTTGTTAAATTAACATATCAGATATTAATAAAAAAATGAGAAAAATAATGAATATAAAGTTAACAAAATTTTCACAAGTTCTTTTTAACTGAAATGTGAAATTCTAAACGTGCAAAAATAAGTTTTGTTTGTCGGAAGTTAAAAAACTTGAGAAACCAAATTTATTTTCTCAAGCCCCCCTGCAAAAAAAAAAGACACCCACATTCATGATTTTACCCCCAAGTTAAAGAAAGGAAACATATGCATTACACCTAAAATGTAGATTTTATGGCTCAGGATCCACCAATGAGGCCTCAAACCACCACATTTGATCTCTCTATGAGATATTTTTCCTTCAAATGCAAATATGGACAACATTATAAGGGTTTGAGCACCAAGGATTGGTCATGGAACCATAGACATACCTGAGATCATAAAATCAAGCTTTAGAACCTAAAATAAGCTTTCATCCATCCTAATCAAGAAAATGACTTTAACCATAACACCTATTGTATTAAGAGTATCATCTCCCTCTCATTTGGGATATGGGCTCCATTAAGAGGTTTTGATCTGTGTATGAGTCTTATTTATTTGACCATGGTTATGGGAGGAAACTTGGGTATTAGGCCCTAAAGGTAGTCTCGCAGGCTTAAGAGACATGAATGAGACCTTGATACGTGGCATAGGCCCTTTCTATGGGATGTTTAGATTTTAAGAGGGGATATGGGCTATATTAGAAGTTTTTTCAGAATAAATATGGATCATGGCATCTTAAACATGGTCAAGTGAGGAAAACCTATCCTTACGCCTTAAAAGAAATGTTGTACACATTTGAATCCAAGAATATCACCACAATCGAAAACATATTATTTCTCAAGCCTCTGTGGTTAGCCTCTAAGTAGGTTTATTGGAACCATTAGCTGTTTTGAAGAACATGCATGCTTATGCATTAAACATGGTGAATGAAGGAAACTTAGGCATTCATATCTATAGGAAACTCCTAGAGCTCAAGGTTTATTAATGACACACCAAACCACCATACATGACCTATCAATGGTATATGTTTCCTTTACTTGTGTGTATACGAGCATCATTATAATAATTTGAGCACTAGATATGGGTCTTGGGTCATAGACCATGATTGAAGGATTAAATCCAAGTGTTATCTCCTAAAGTAAGATTATATCATCTAGACCAAATAATGACATGTTGAACCACCAAAAAGGGTATGTCTGGGGTATCCTTGACATATGGATGGGGATAAGCATCATTAATAAGGTTTTGAACATCCACTATGGCTCTTGTGTCCCTAGAGATGGTTAACGAATGAAACCTAATCCTTAGTCCCCAAAATAATCTTGTAGGCATCTAATCCCAAGAATGACACCCTGGACCACCACCAATGACCTCTTGATGGCATCCTTTGCCTCTTAGTATAGATATAGGTACCATTATCATTTTCTAGCACTAGGTATGGGTCTTAGAGCCTTGTACATTGTTAATGGAGGAAAATTGAATTATAGGCCCTAAATTAACCTTCTATCCATCCAGGTCCAAGAAGGGTGCCTCAAATAACAACACATTCCCTCCCCAGGGTGTCCTTGGCCTATGATTGCGGATGTTGGTTACATTAGGTGGTTTTGGGTAGTAGATATGTGTTTCAAGACCCTAGATATGATCCACGAAAGAATACCATGCCTTAGAAATTAATGAATTTCATGAGATAAAAAGTTATAGCATTATGTGACTTGTTTAATCCCTAGCATACACTTGAACTATCAACTAAGAAAGCATAACCTTGTGAGGTCCCATGCACATGCAATGTGTAATATACAAAAAATTTGGATGGAATTAGTAATAAAATATAATGCTAGTTTTTTTCTATTTTGAAATTATAATCTTAATAAATATTAAATTCTTCAAGTGTAATGTCCCTTTTTAATAATTTAGTTAAAATGACAAAATTTTCACTTTTTTTCCCTAATTCGACCTTTGACTAGTTTTGATGCCTAGGTCTCCAATTTGTTCCAAATGATCCCAAATCTTCTGAGAAGGTATATGAATGATATTAGGTCTTGAATATGATGTTCATGGATGATATATGACCTTTATATAACTTTTTCAAATCCTCTTTCAATTCTGTCCAAAGTAGGGAGTTTGACTAACAATTCCTCCTTGACTAGTATTGGTCTCTTGGTCTCCAAATGACCCCAAATGATTGTATAATGGGTCTGAAGGTATTGGGGAGGTATTAAAACATATAAAAGAGGCTCATGGATACTTAAAAACCATTCAAACACTTATTCACATTCATTTACAATCTAGACAAAGTAGGGAAGATTACTAGTAATTTCGAGCTTCAAACCCCCAATGGTAGATGGCTCTAAATAGATCCAAATGCTCTCAAATTGTACCAGTAGGTGTATGAATGATGTCAATACATAAAAATTGTGTTTATAGGTTCCTTTTAACCATCAAATGACTTCTTCAACTCACTTTGGAAATCTGATCAATGTATGGAGTTTTACTACTAAAATTGTGGTTCAAATCCCCTAGGGGTAGATGATGAAAATGACTTTCCAAATGCACTCAATCCAACTCGAATTCTGAATGGAAGAAGGGAAAATATAAATTACATAAACATGAACTCATATGCATCACCAGTCAACTTTTAATGTCTGTTATAGCTCCCTTAAATCAGATGCAAGAAGACTAGTTTCAACCTTGGGGGAAATATCATTAAATATCCTTCAAATAAAATAAAACTGAGCAAGATGGATCCAAATGCTTAAGTGATGAATATGAAACTTTTAATACTCATAAATGGAATTCCATACATCATAAATATATTAGAGAAACATTCTTCCATTCGAAATCATCATCAATACATTGGCATACATCAATCTAGTAGGGGAATGGTCACTTTTTGCTCATTAATAATCAATTTTAAATATAACCACTTGGTATTTCGACCTGAAACTTTATGAATATGAAGAAAATATTATATTAATAATATTAAAATATAAATGGATCATTATAAGATCTCCCAAAGAGTACAAGAGATCACCAAAAACTCCCTCTTTCAAAGATCAAGAATATGCCATGAAAACTGGAAATGGTTGAAGGAGTGAGCTGCACTAGAAGAAACCATGAACTTCCCTGTAGGTTAAACCTGCAAATAAATACTCCATTAAATATCCAAATGAAATGTCTGAATGTCCTTTCCAATTACCAACTTGGATGGGAATCTTTCACCCTCGAAATTGTTAGGATATTCCTATACTCCATACCACTCCCACCAGTATTTTGATCATTTAGATTTTCAGTCATGCATGCACCTTTAGGATTTGCATGCATCCCAGTCATCAGTCCAACACCTAGCCCTCAGTTATCCAGCCCCCAAGAGCTTCTCACTATTCAGTTTTAGACCTCCAGTTGCTTAATGCGCCCTTCTTCCTTGATTTTAGGGAGCAACTCGCCCTTCTTCACCTACCAGTCCAGTTGTCACTCAGTTACAGTCAATTACACTCAGTTACAGTTATTTACACTCAGTTACACTCAGTTACACTTAGTTACAGTTAGTTACACTCAGTTACACCTACCAGAGTTAGTTTGACTGATGGTTGACTGTTACTTGAGCATTGATGACTCCACTGATGATGATGAAGACTTCCAGTTGTGCTTCGATGATCATGAGGACATCTAGTTGTGCTCCGATGACACTCTATTGATCTTATGATCACGCTGAGAGGCTAATTCGAATTTCCACCTTGGGAATTTGAATCCTCTCTACCACTGTACTATTTATTTGTCCATATTGTGATTAATTAACTAGTGTGTGTGAAGTATTATTGCTTCTATCCGAGTTCTACTGTACCATATTATTCTGTTTCTCATTATACTATATTGTTCACTCTTCTTATATTTTCGTGCTTAATCATAAATACTCTTGTGAGGTATACATCATCTCTTAGATCTACTATGAGGATTTTCACAGAAATTGGCTAAGGCAAGAAACTAGTCATCCACTAGCTCTCCCTCTTCACAAATGCAATTGAAAATTTATCAAATGATCAAAAGATGCCATTCTTCTTTGTTCATGACTTTTATAAACTTATAATGTCCTCCATGGGTCGAATTCCTTCCAATATATTCATTCCAACTCAATTTGGGAAGAGATTCCCAAGTATGCCACTTGTCCTTCCAATTCTAGCCCTCTCCTTCTCCGAATTCGAATTGGTGTCTCTTTGGCTGCCCTAACTCACTTGAGAAACCTCTTGGAGGATATTTTTATCCCTGACATGTCATAAATGTCATATTTCAGCCCTCGTGTCTGATTTGTGTCATAGGTGTCATAGCATCTTCATCATTGTTGTCATAGAGCTAGGGAATCTAGCCCAAGTGTCTCACTAGCTCCAAATTGCATCTTCCTCTTCCATGGGAGTTATTCTTCCACTCCAATTTGACCTTACATGACTCATTCCAAGTATATTGACCTTATAACTCACCCCAAGAACATTTGGCTTCTTATGGATTTGAAATGGAAAGAGTAGGATGCCATGTGGCATGGCAAATCTAGCTTGTGGGTCCCACATCCTCCATGTGTCTTCATGATAAATTTCCACTTTGATTTCCCCTTGTATTTATTTATTTATCTCCTTTATTAAATATTTATGCCATTCTACTATGCAAACATCATTTATTATCCTCCTTATTTAAAATCCCAAAGCTTCCACCCCAAACCTAGGAAACTAGTAATTTTCCTCCTTGGCAATTATTTGACCCTTAACATCAATTTGACAAAATCTCATGAATATGGTCATTGGGCTTAGGCCATTATGACCTAGTTCCAAATTTGGGACATGAAATCAAGCGACTATGTGCGAACTTGGGTGCAAGTCTTGAGTTAAGAGTTGTCACTTGATTATTGATCCTACGTCTATGCCAACTCCTAGTGAAGCCAACGGGGGTGGTTCCTAAGAAAAATAAAACAAGGATTTTAAGCTAAGGCGCTATGAATGTAAATGTTACTCTAGGAATTTGAATGAATTAATGAAACAAGAATTGCAGATATAATTTGAATCACTTTAACAATAAATAAGAGAATATACCATCCAACATGTAAATTCACTTAAGCAAAAAATATTGTTATAGGTAGATGAGTGTCGAGTAGGGTAGATGAGTGTCGGGTAGGTGAAAAGTGTTGTAAAGGAAGATGTTTTGAAAATGTCTCTTGGTCAGTTTTAATTATTAAAATGAATTTATTAGAAGTGGGTTTATTTGGAGATTGTAATTGTGAAAGTAGGAAAGAAAAAAGGTAAAATACTCTAAAATTTGTCCCAACTTGGATTTATCCTCCAAGTGAGTTCTAAGAAATAGTACAAGGTTTCCAATAGGGAGAGAGGTAAAGTATTGTTAGAATATCCCCTTGAATATGTATTAAGTTCACGGTAACCCTTTAGTTTTGATAAAATAAATTGTTGATGGGTTTCCCTATTAAGCTAATCGTTCAAATCCCCTTTCTAATTGTTCCACAGATTAGGAAATGCTATGATGTACAAGAGCATACATGGGACCAAGGAAAGGTTCATTAATTATTTGAAAAAATAAAATGAATAAACATAAAAACTATGCCAAGTGTAGTGAGTGCTGAAGTGGGATTAATCTAATAAAATGAAATTGCAAAAGAAAGTTGGAATGTCCCTCAAAAATACACTTTAAAAAATAAAAAAATTTATAAGGGCCTAATTAGTCATAAAATACATGATTATATAAATTAACTTCAACACTGGTCAAATATTGCTATTCTCACTTGTTTTCTTCTCGAATGGATGGCTACTCGGCTATTCTCAATGTATTGTTTTGGACTGCTTCCTTTCACTTGACTTCGAATGGTCTGTATATGATTGTTTAAGGTAATAACCTGACATAACATCTAAAGAAGTCTAACTAACTCACTATAATAATTATCCGTCGCAACTTGATTTCTTCTTGGTCTAACTCATAATGATGATGGAGTCTTATTTTATTGTAAGTGTTCAAATGTTTGTTTTACATTTCTTTTCATATGTTGGAAGATGTTTTAAATATGGTTTTTTTCTCGTGGATGGATTTCAGACCCATCATTGCCTGAGTTTAATTAGCTTTTACAAGATAACATCTTTTCTTATTTTGTCTCTGTAGGTGGTTTGGTTGACCAATGCTATGCCTTAAGGCTAGCATATGGAATTCCCTAAGTTCATCAAAGGTTTGAGTTTTGCCAAAATATAAAAAAGGGGCAAGGTACCATAGTAAGACCATGCCATGGCCATACTTAGCGAAGTTTTGGTGAGGGTTTTCCACATGATATTTTTGTGATATGGATACTATGATCCCATGCGCTTTTGATAATAATCATTGGTCTCATTTCAGTGTCATTCGAATGTAAATGAAATGATAGTGGAGAGCTAGGTTGGCATTCAATGCAACCCATGTAATGGGACGATGTATAGAGTGTGTGAAGGTTCCACGTTGGCATAACATTGAAGTTAGGCAGGAGGTAGGGTTTTACCCTTTCATTCTCTATTTACATGTCTCATTTGGTCTCTTACGATTTCATTGTAGGAGACGGAAGCTGAGCCTTCCTCTCTGCATTTTTCTTGGGAGAGGCCTTGTACAGGACTAGAGTTGCATTCTTGGTCTATGTTTTAACCCTTGGAAGGAGGCGTCTGCGCTATACTTGCTTATGCTTAGGTATGGTCTTGCCGACTTGTTATCTTGCATTTTTGTGTATAGGTTTATATATGTGCATATTTATATAAAAAATAACCTCTTGTTTGTGTTCTGTGTGCAAGGTGAATTCTATGGGAATTTTACCACCTGGGGCTGTTATGCTCAAATGTTGGTTGATTGTGATTTCTCTGGGTAAGCTCATGGATTCTTATGGAACTGCTTTCCTCTATGGGGAAACGTTTTTGAAGATGGTGGTTCTTGTTTTGTGGTCTGGTGTTCATCTTGCTGGTTGGATGTGCTCTTGGTGGAGAGACAAGGGTTTCCTAACGAGCCATGAATCCTCTTAAAAGGTTGTTACTCTATTGCTCGTTGCATGTATGTAAATTCGCCCCTTATTGGGGTTTTTACTATGTAATTCATACAATTGAGATATGTTTACTGATTATGTACATTCATACTTTTATCTATGGTTTTTAAATGAATGTATTAATCCTATCAGGCTTATGTATACTATGTTGGAAGAGCAAAGCATTTCATAGGTTTATGTCTATACATTAAAAATGGGCCTTATCTATGTTTTAGTTTTTATCTGCAATTTGTATTTATTGGTAGCATAATCGTGGTGCTTTTGTTGGGGCGTCTATACTCTGTTGTTGGGATTTTTCTAAATAATAGCTACTATAATTGATGTGTTTTGATTCTATTTTCGATGTGTGCATTTGGATGTGAAGAATATGGGTTTAAAGTTTTGATTCCTGTGAGTGTGTTAATGCCTAAGGGATTCGATTTCTGGTCAAATGATTGAGCATGACCCTGTCTTCTTTTGTTTGGAATTTTGGTTCAACGGGATTCAATCCCTGGTCAAATGCTTGAGTGTGACCCTATCTGTGTATGAATTGGTATCATGGGATTTGAACCCTGGTCAAATGCTTGGAGTGTGAACCTGGCTATGTGTGCATGGAAATTTGATTCTTCGGGATTCAATCCCTGGTCAAACGATTGAGCATAACCCTGTCTGTGTATGAATTGGTATCATGGGATTTGAACCTTGGTCGAACACTTGGAGCATGGCCCTGTCTGTGTGTAAATTGGAGTTTGATTCTATGGGAGTTTCTCCCTGGTCAAACGCTTGGAGAGTGAATATGTTTGTCTGTGACTTGCAAGAGTCATATGACACCTTGTTCGCATGCCGAGGGAATCAGTTTATTCTTGGGCCCTTCTGTTTCGAATTCTGTAACTTCATGACTCAGCATGATACCACCTTGTGTTTCATTTTTGACTAAGGAGACTTTATTCTCAGTCTTTCTTTTGCAAAGGGTAAAAGGATGTTGGATCTCTATTTGATATCTTAAGATATGTGATGGTTTAACTAGTAAGATTCCTATTTGGTGTGGTTTTATGATTTATATGGTTTAACTTTGATGATTTCTATATTTAATATATATAATTTATAAGTATATATTAAATATCCTATTAGAGTTTAGGGACGTGATCCCGAAATCTGGTTCTAGGATTCTCTCTCTATATAGGGAGGATGGGAGGCTTCTCCTAATATATGATAGGTTACTATGGTAAGAGATTTTAAATACTATTTTGGAAGTTAAAATATAACCCATGCATCATGGCTAACTAATCCTACCAATGATTATATGCAAGTCCTAGAAACAATTATGATAGCCTGTAAAATAAATCTGCATAACTAATATTTGAAATTATATTAATTACCAGACTTATTTCTATAAAATAGATTAAATCTACTGAAGAACCCAATCTGATTTTTATGAGAATATCTAACATATTTGAATTAAATCACAACATATAGATTTTAACAATAATATTGCATGAGCATAATATAAATAGAATCGATTCTGATCTATAAAATATAATCTTTGAATGAAAAGTAATAACATGAAGATACTTATCAGTCCTTTATTTGCTTTCCGAATGACTTGGAAACTGGCATGTTCCACTCAACCCTAGACCCCAAACCGTTCCTGGTTCATTCAAAAGGTCACCCCTGATCTGAACCGATCATGACAAGAACTAGAAGGACTAGGGTAATTTAGTATCTTCTTTACTAACAACAGAGTAGTCACAAGGTCCGTTTACTATCCATTTGTGTGGATCTTGTAAAATAATTTCCCCTAATATTCCCACAGTTCTCTTTCTTGGCCACACCAAATATCACACAATTTGGTAATCTGAGCACTCAAAGATCCACGACTAAACCCTCTAGTGATCTTGGAAACACTTTCCCCTTGCAATGTTCTCTCTCTGCTAATTATAAGATTTTATGAGGAAAGGCATCTAGGATTTAGTTTTAAATCACTTAGTTTAGTTTTTAGACAAACATACAGTTTTGTTTTTATCTTTAAGTAATAATTTAGTTTACGTTTAAGTCTCACAAATTATTTTATCTTTATTTATTAAATATAGGATTTTTACTCATCCTAACATCTAGTTGATCTTAGTTATCAACCACTTGACCATTCTAAACTCTTGCATGCTCGGTCCCTCTTTGAGTGGCAGTCCCAATCAGTTTAAAAGAATAAAGTAGATAATAATAATTTAGTTTAATAATAATTCAATAGATTACTGATGCTCCAGATCTCTCATCTCAACATCGGTTAATCATCATGATTCTAAGTGCTCCGAAGCATTACTTCTCAACACTCACTCAACTAATAATGAACCAGATCTCACTTGCTCAACAGTATTAAATCAATGGTCTAGGTGCTCCAGAGCTTCTGCTCAACACCAATTAAATCAATAGTCATAGTGTTCTAGAGCTTATTCTCAACACCAATTAACTAGTACAAATAGTCCAAATGCTCCAAAGCTCACTTGCTCAACATATTTTAATAAGACAATATTAAAAATAGTCTAGGTGTTATTCAAAGCTCACTTGCTCAACACCCAAATAAAAAATCTATTTCCTACATAGTTCATTTTCTCAACACTTGTCAAAATGAAATAGCTTTTTAGAAAAATAAACATAAAACAAAAGTAACATTTTCTTGGGATATTACATCCCTCCCTGCTTAGAACAACATCGTCCCAATGTTAGGGAATTTAACTGAAACCTTGAAATAAGGAGGTGTAGGTTTCATTATGGTTTCATTTTCCCATCTGGCCTCTTCAAGACAAAAATGATTCCATTACACTTTTGTTGGGCACTCTATATGTTAGTTAATTAAAGCTAACACACGAAATGATCAATATAAATTGTCAAACCCAGTAAGGTCTTTTATTTCAAAGGTAATGAGCACAATCGATGCATAAACAGATTAAGCAGTTGATTAATGAATGTAAGTAGTGATCCTACCTAGATGCTCATCCAACTCATTCCCTAAGAAACTAATCTGATTCACACATCTACAAATCCCAATTGAGACAATCCTTCTTACAGAATCAATCCAGAAAGTTAATGATCTAATAATGAAATGAAATGAAATTACTTTTCCAATAAGTTAAATCCTTATAATCATCAAACTACAGCATTTAACCTTTACCAAAATGATCTATCCAGTGACTACTGTAACTCCAACATTATCTGTCTAATCTATGTATGCTATTAAAGATACAATAGCAACTAGAATTGAAATACAAGCTTGAACTCTATTGATGATTACTGGAAGTCCTAGAAAGCATAAATAACTACCAATTAATTGGGATCGAGCTTGGCTGTTACAGCTGATTAAAACACACATGCAATTTAATTGAATTGTTCTACATAGTCGAATGTAACACCACTCTGCTACAGCTATTCAAGATGGAATTGTAAACTACCAGCAAGGAAGCTAATCTCTGTTACAGCTATCAGCAATGTATGCAACTTTCCACACCACACAACAGAAATGAATTTAAACTATTCTACCTACTTAAATCGGCTATCTCTGTGAGAAGGCGGGCCCTAGCCTTCTAACAGAGATGCCAAGAGTCACAGCTAATTAAAACTCAGAAGTGAAGAATGCTACTCTCATATTATTAATGGAAGATCATGAGATTCAATGCTCTGTTACAGCTTACACCAGTAATGATTGTCAAACCCCAGGCTACGAGATCCTTCTGGGATTTATACAAAAAGAAAGACAGTTTCGGATCCACAAAAATAGCACAGCAATGAAGATCTATGGTCTTCATGTTGTGCAGTTATAACTAACTGATACAACATGTTTAATAGTGTTGTTAATACTAAAGGATGTTGCTATCCCGATGGCAATTGGATCAACAAACTTGACAGCTATAATGCCACCTGTCTGTTGCAGCTAAGCTCTTCTTCAATGAGATATGTTACAGTGGAAATCTGTTACAGCTCGAGTGGAGGATGCGATGTCCCTTAGAGTATGAGGAGCCAACGTTGAAGAGTCACAGCTGGCACTATTGCGCTGATACACCTACGCTTTTAGACCTTGGCTAAATAAAGTCACATAAATTAGTATAAACCAAGGACTAAGATCCATACTCTTTAATAGTCTTAGGCATAAAAACAAATAAAGTAATAACAAATTATACCTGTCAATGTTATAGATTGATCTGGAAAGACATGGATATAGCTCATGAAAATAGGATGGAATTAGGGAAAAAAGGTGTAATAGAGGTAGCCAAAAAGGGGCATTTCCTGGACCCAACATCTCCCCCCAACTATCCAATTGCATGTCCTCATGCAACAACCTCCTTTAGTTTGAATCTGAATTTGAGTGAAATTTATGGAGATTGGTGATGTTATGAGCAAATTCTGCTGCCTCCCCTCGAGGAACAAACCCATAGCAATATACCCAATGCTCCCACTAACTCTCTTCTTCTTCTAATTTTAGAGCATAATTGGTTCTATAAGAATTGCTTATAGGAAACCAAATGAGGGGGAACTTAAATCTTAAACCAATCCACCAAGGTCCACACCTCTGCATGCATTGCACATATCTAGGCACCCTAGTGAAGGATTGACTGAAATTTTCGAAGCCATATGGATCCATTTTCTTCAGAGATGAGGATGAGTATAGCCATCTGTATTCACAACCTTCCAAGGCATCCTGCTGCATATTAAGAATCATTGGGAAGCATGTAGTAAGGATTTTATCTCGCAAGCTCTCAAAATATTGAGCAATTGAAGGAACCATGAAGAATTTAGCATGATAGGCCATGAATACTAGTGGATTCTAAGGTTCCTCCCTAATCCAAAGAGTAGAATTCTCCTCATTCCTAACGATAGTTTGGAAAGCATCCTTCCTTATTACATGGTTAATGAAAAAGGAGGCAAATGCCCTCAGCTGAACATCCCCAAGAATAGGTAAAGGGTCAGATGGAACAGAAATATAGAAAGCCCTATCATGCAAATATAACTCACATAAAAAATGTTGATCCTCAAAGTCACTCTTTAGAAAAGTCTCCAGAAATTGATCAGTTGTTGCCAACTCAAATGATCTTCCATCTTTGAGAGCCTTCAATTTAAATAAGGTTGTTTGCTCATAGAGGAAGACAGGATAAGAGGGGGATGGAGCTCTGCAACTCATCAACTCTATAGAAAGATTATACATTTGATTTTTGTCCTGCTATAGGGACTCAAGCTTCTTCAAACCTTCCAATTTTTCTTGGAGTTTTTCCCACCGAAGCTTCTGGAAGAATAGCTCCTCAGCCCATTTTTCTCTTAGTCCCTTAATGACAATCCTATGCTCCTGGAGAGAGATCATACCTTCTTTGAATGGTTCCATCCATTTGAGCCATTTATCTAGTTCAAGGTTTAACCAGAGAATTTTCTTCTCTAGTCGTTGAATTTTTCTGTCTTCTACCTCATTTTCATCATCAGAATCTAGATGAATGATTTCCTTGTCTTGCCTCAGCACTGTGATAGCTTCATCTTCTATTGGGATTGCAATGGCCTGTGCATGTGGCGCGGTATCAACCATAGGGTTTAAGGATGTTGTTTCTTGTGTAACAACATTCTTCATATCCATATCCATCTCAGCTTCCTCAGTCAGTGCTATAGTCTCAGTTAGTATTTTTAGGGTTGCTAGTTCTTGTGTAATAGCACCCAAGTCTTAAATTTCAATCTCAGCCATCTTAGTTTGTGTTGCCACTATAGCAAATGATTTTGGAAACACTGGTTCTAATTGTGTAGTAGTGTTTCCCTTCTGATTCTCCACATCAAATGTTGCTATCTGAGTTGTAAATTTAAATAGTCTCAAGGGTACTGGTTCTTGTGTAACAGTTCCCTGTTCCTCTGTTTCTTTAAACTGCTGAGATTGTTTCTGATTTTTATCAGATCTTTCTGACTGGTAATACTGGTTCTGAAGGAGCTCAGTATCCCCTGATGGCTGGGATTGTACCATTTCATCCTCTAAATTCAAATCAGGGATTTCTTCCATTCTTGGCTCATTCTCCTCTATCAATTCGTTCCTGTCATTCCATCTTCCACCTCCTTTATCTGTACATGACTCTAGGATGCAAGTCCCAAAAAAACAACTCTATGTCCTGCTGAAGCAAATATATCTCCACATTATGGGCAAATAGTCTCCCCATACTTCTCATTTTCAAATGCAACAGATGGGTTTTCCAGTAAATTTGTAGCGTTTGCTAATGTATCCAAATTTTTCTCTACTTGTCTCCCAGCTACTCCCTTCCCCTTTTCCAATTCTTTTCTTAATGTCTACACTTCCTCCTTTAATAATTCGTTTTCAAATAGGAGGTTTTCAATTTGGGGTTCTTCCCTAAAGGGTTCCTGTATATAAGTAGGCAATTTGGGGTTCAA
Source organism: Larix kaempferi (assembly GCA_027924585.1). NCBI lineage: Eukaryota > Viridiplantae > Streptophyta > Pinopsida > Pinales > Pinaceae > Larix > Larix kaempferi. Next base: position 41,307 of record BSBM01000987.1, on the reverse strand, counting down.
AATAGGAATCTCTATAGCTACCCCTACTGTATGTGCTTCTTCTAATGCAGGTGACCCCCTATTCCCTTTAACTGCTCCTGTCATATCTGATCGGGGTGTTCCACTGTTATCCCCAACAACATCCACTGTATCAGCTTTTGCTGCTGTCCCTATTAATTCTACTACCATTATAGCTACTTCTACTACTGCCACTGTCACAACTGCTTCTGATGCTGCTGCAGACTGAGTTCTTCTTTTCCTCAACAATCCCACTGGGTGTTCCTCACCACTTGCTGCTACTGATGCTTTGACAGTTCGACTCTTCTTCCTCTTTGCTACCATGGGTGTATGACCCCTGTTCCTTGATTCTATTCTCCGTTTCTTTGACACAGGGGTGTTCACCCTGGTTTCTTCTTCTTCAATAATGGTTCCCCTTATTTCTGAAGAGGACTCTACTTCCAAGACTTCCACAGTCCCTTTTGCTACTGTCTCTGGCCGATATCCTTCCTTCTGAATCCCTACTTCTGCAATTGCAGCTTCAACTATCGCAGCTTCAACAGCTGCTCCAGTTTTAGCTTCCTTCAATTGAGTACTTGACTCTACAATTACAGATTCCATTTTTTCTACCTCCTGCTCCAGGGTTTCCATTACACTTCCTTCAATTAAAGGGTTTTCTACTACTCCAGCCTCTTCTTTACTTACTTCCGCTTCATTATTAGCCTGACTTTCTGTTACTCCAACCTCTCCCCCAACTGGGTTTGAGGAACTCTGGTCCTCACTACCCTCACCAGCACCTCCCTCTTCTAATATAGGTTGTCTGATCGGTGCGTCCTGAACCAAAAATTGCTCCCAAGTTAGATGATGACTTGTAATGGATCTTAGGACCAATAATTTGATTAAACCATGATTAGTGAGGGAGGAAACTGGGTGTTAGGCATTTATTGCATAGCCAGCCATGGTTTGTAGGGCTTTAAACAGATAGAATGGTATATTTACTAAGATACCATGTCGTAAATGAGACACTAAGGGAAGTTTAGAGAATGAAACAACTTGGTACCTACCTCCACAAGAAATATATCTCTTCACAAAGACTGCAACTTGATTCCAGGGTGGTGGTAAGGATGCCAGTTCCATCCCACGGAGCTTTGGAATAACCTGTTCTCCTACTGACAGAAATTCCCTCACTGCATTCGCATTATGTACTTTCCGCCCAAATGACTTCTTTCCCACCATGGGAAAACCAGTAACCTCAGCTATGATTTCTTCTGTAACATCCACGTGCAGTCCTCTAACCTCGGCATGAGTATCAGTCAGGCTGAGGGCGAATTGCAATGCGGTTGTGGTATGAAAACCATTCAAACATTCGAAATACTCCATCCAACCTACTGCTATAAAAATATTGAGAACCTTTGCATTGGCACGCACAGCATCTGTATTCACAGGTTCGTGTCTGACTGGATTTCCCATTTTAACCTCGCCTCAAGGTTTAGACCTCAACAATTTCTGGTTTAGAAGTGGAGAGTTGCAGCTTTCGAACATGCAAATGGTCGTTGGGGTTCAAGAATCAGGTTTCAGGCTAGTCTATGATAGTATGAACGTTCTATGGAAGTGACGAAGTTGGCAGATAGGAGTAATAGGTGCAAAATCAGGTAAGGTGATGGAAAAATAATCACAATTATGACCTTTAACTTAATCTTTAAAGTGTGATTCAATTTGGTTCATTGATCGAGGGTTATGCCAGGACATAATCATTATTATCGTATTAATTCTTCTGCCAAATCATGTAAAAGATAGGACCCATACCTTGTGTTTATGAGTTTGAGCCATGAATTAATCATTGCGGCCGGTCGTCGTCCCAGCGGATGTAAATGCACATGTGCCGAAGTACGTTGCACTTGCCACCCAGGTTGACAGCTACTCAAGGCATCTGGATTGTACTTCATGGTGGATCATGGTTGGACCATGTGGAGAAAGCGCCAAAACGGATGCCTAGTCACATCGTTATTGGCATCATTAATTAGAGAGCAAACAAACTGGCGGAGTATCAGCTGCGAAATCTAGCAAAATAAACGAAAAATGGAAAAGTCACAGCTATACGGAAGGAGCTATAATGAAGTGGAAGGAATGGAGCTGCGGTGCTAGATTTAGCAGAACAGACAAAAGTGGCGGAGTCGTAGCTGCTATACTTAGCGGAATGGACAAAAGTGGCAGAGTCGCAGCTGCTATACTTAGCGGAATGGACAAAAGTGGCAGAGTCGTAGCTACTAGGAAGGAGTAAAAATGAGACGGAAAAGGTGAAGTAGTAGCTTCCAATTAGAAAGATAAGCAGAAGTAGCGGAGTTGCAGCCGCGAGATTTGGCCGAATGAGCAAAAGTGGCGGAGTCACAGCTGCAAACTTTAGCAGAATGGTGAAATGTAGCGGAGTCGCGGCTGCGGATTTGGAAGAATAGGAAAATGTGGCAGAGTCGCAGCTACGCATTTTGGCAGAATGGGAAAATGTAGCGGAGTTGCAGTTGCGAATTTGGCAGAAGAGGCAAATGTGGTGGAGTCACAGCTGCGAATTTTGGCAGAATGGGAAAATGTAGCGGAGTCGCAGCTGCGAATTTGGAAAAATAAGCAAGTGTGGCGAAGTCGCAGCTGCATCCAACTATAGTAGAAGCAGATTTTATTTGTGATAGACCATGAAATACCATCTTCTTCAAAGATCTTTATTAGATCAGGAACAAATATGGGGTGTCTGCATTCATCTGGCCCAGTCACGACTGCTGCTCCTCCAATAAGTTCCTACAAATAGTTCTTAAAAACAAACCGATCAAGTGCAAGAAAAATTAAAATTAGATAAAATACAGAATGAATGAAAAACCGATTATTTATGTACAAAAATATGTGTGGAAACTGCAACTTTGTAGGAATTTACAGGGTTTAAAAATCCCTGTCCTGACGTTAACTGATACTTTGGATCAGATGCAACTTGTGAAATAAAAGCTTCCCTTGAGATCGACCTGTGATACAGTTGCAGCCAATGACCATTTGCGAATAATGGTACTTTGTTCTCATCAATGGTGATCAATCGAATTGTTCCATTATCAAATACCCGATCTATCTGATAGGGTCCCAACTAACGGGTGCGCAATTTGCCTTTAAAATCCCTCTTAAACCGTGAATAATACAACAGGGCCCAGTCTCCTTCTTGGAAGACTCTTTTCTTTATAAATCTATCATGCCATCTAGAGTGTTGTTGTTGGATTAAAGGTGTATGATGCACTGCAGCTGTGCGTTTCTCATCCAATTCATTGAGCTAATTCAGTCGATTCCTCTAAGCCGTTGATAAATCCAGATTTGCTTCAATAGCTGTTTTCAATGTTCTGATTTCAAATTCAATTGGGAAAACAACGTTCTTGCCATATACTAGATCATATGGGGAAAAACCAGTGGTGTTATGCCAAGTAGTGCGATAGGCCCACAGTGCCTCTTGAAGTCTTTCAGCCCAATCTTTACGATGGCTCTTCACTATTTTTGTCAAAATAGCCTCAATAACCTTGCTTGTGCTCTCCACCTTCCCACTGGCTTATGGATGATATGGTGAGGTTATTCTGTGCTGAATATGAAATTTCTGCAATAGTGCTTCCAGCTTATGAGATACAAACTATGGTCCACCGTCTGTAATGATCTCCTTGGGTACTCCAAAGCGAGTAAAAATTCCTTCATACAGGAAATCAATCACAGCCTGGTCATTGGCCTTAACCAAGGCTACAACTCCCACCCATTTAGCCATATAGTCTGCGCAAACCAAGATATGAACTTTCTACTTTGAGGGAGGGTTGACAGGCCCTACAAAATCTAGGGCCCACCTGTCAAATGGTTCAACCACAAGCTGTGGCTATAATGGAATATCATCTAATCTGTTGGGTTGGCCCATCCTCTGGCAGCTATCACATGCCTGAACATACTTCTTTGCATCCCTGAATAATGTAGGCCAGAAATAGCCCATTCTCAAAACTTTATGACCTGTCCTCTTGTCAGCAAAATGTGCCCCACAAGGCTCATCATGGCAAGCTTTAAGAATGCTGAAGATTTCATCCTCTCTAACACAACTTCTGATTTCTAAATCAAGCCTAGTGTAGAAAAGATGGCCATCAATCCAGCAATACCTAACACACTGCTATATGATTTTATTTCCTTCTCTCTTAGACAGATGTGCTGGAAGCTTACCTGCAAACAAAAAGTTAGCAATATCAACATACCATGGGGAATGAGCTGATACTGTGAACAAATGTTCGTCAGGGAAGGAATCTTCGACTGGTAAAATGTCATCACTATTAGTAAGTCGAGATAATAAATCTGCAACAACATTTTCCTTCCCTAGTCTATCAATAATTGTGATATCGAATTCCTGTAGCAGTAACAACCATCTAGTGACTCTAGCATTTGTGATTGGTTTATTCATTAAATACTTGATAGCAGAATGATCAATGTGAACCAAAGTAGAATATCCAGTAATATAATGCCTAAACTTATTGATGGCATAAACAATGGCAAGGAACTCTTTTTCTGTGACAGTATAATTCAGTTCAGCAGGAGACATATTTTTACTAATATAATAAATAGCATAAGGAGCATTACCTTCCTACTGTCCCAAAACTGCTCCAATGGAAGTGTCTGAAGCATTTGAAGAAATATGGAAAGGCAGAGACCAATTGGGTCCTCTCAAGATGGGTGTTGTGGATAGCCTCTTTTTTAGCTCAGTGAATGTTGTTTGGCATGCATCATTCTAGATAAACTATGCATCCTTCATTAACAAAGTGAACAAAGGAGAAGCCAGTTTGGAAAAAATTTCTATGAATCTTCTGTAATAACTAGCATGCCCCAAGAAGCTACGGACATCTTTCTAAGTTCCAGGAGTTGGTATGTTTTCAATTACCTTGATTTTAGATGGGTCTAGCTGGATACCAGCAACAGAGATGAAGTGCCCTAGCACTATGCCTTCACTCATCATAATGTGGCACTTTTCAGTGCTCAAAGAGAGCTGACTTTGTTCACAGCGTTTCAACACCTTTTCTAAGTTCTTCAATGCTTATTCATAGCTATCACCATATGGAGTAAAGTCATCCATAAATATTTCCATGCAATCATTCACCATTTCCGAAAAGATTCCAATCACTGCCCTTTGAAATGTAGCTGGTGCGTTGCACAACCGAAAAGGAAGTACTCGGTATGCAAAAGTCCCCCAAGGACAAGTGAAAGTGGTTTTGTCCTGATCTTCTAGAGCAATCTGAATCTGGTTGTAGCCACTAAAGCCATCTAGAAAATAGAAATACTTCTTCCTAGACAAGGTATCAAGGACCTGATCGATGAAGGGTAAGGGAAAATGGTCTTTCTGCGTTGCCTTGTTCAATTCTCTGTAATCCACATAGACCCTCCATTTCCCATTTTTCTTTGGCACGATCACAAGTGGAGAAACCCACTCACTATCTGAAATTGGATATATGAATCTAGCTTCCAACAGTTTCTGGATTTCTTCCTTCACTATGTCTCTCAGGTTCGGGATCATCCTTCGTTGGGGTTGGCATACAGGCCTAGAGTCACTTTTAATATAAATGTGATGAGTGCACAGATGAGAGGGAATCCCCTTCATATTTGTGTACTCCCATGCAAAAGCTCCCCTATGTTGTTTCAGCAGAGTGACTAGCTGTTCCAGCTCACTAGGTGCCAGATTAGGATTAATATTCAATGTTTTTCCTGGCTCAACCTCCACTGGAACACTCTTCGAATTCTTAAGTACTGGAATTACATTGTCATCACTGATCAAAGTTTCTTCTGTAAGGTTTTCTTGTTCTGTTGCAGCTAAAGTACTGTCCAAGATCTAATAAACATTCTTATTAACTGACGTGGGCTCACTGATGAAACTATTAATGGCATCATCCTCTGTTTCATCTTTAAATGTCAAGGCTATCCCTATGGTTAATAGTGGATGAACTCCCTCTTCCTCCTCCAAATATACCCATAATGGAGTATCATCTTCTGTGCTTGGTCGAGCTGGAGGGTATAGGGTTAGATTCTTGATCTCAGTCCTGTCTGAAATGGTCATAGAACCTGACTGACAGCTAATACAGGCATTAGATGTGGCCAACCATGGTCTTCCCAAGATCAATGGGTGTCCCCCCAACTGAGATTTTGGATGTTACACCAAAAAGTCTACAGGGTATTCCCACGAGTCTACTGAGATTACAACGTCATCTAAAATTCCTTCAGGCTTGATCGTTGATCTATCAGCAAGTTCCAAAACAGTAGGGGTTGGCCAAAGATTAGTGAGTCCCAATTCCTTCACAGTTTTTATGGTCATAACATTAATAGCTGCGCCCAAATCCACCAAGACATTTAGAATCCATGTGTTCCCTATGTGCACTGTAATAGTCAGGTTCCCAGGGTCATCATACTTTGCCACAGGGGCCTTTCCCATTATTAATTCTGACAATTTTCCCAGCACGCGGACAGTGGGAGGATCCCTAGGCCTTCTTCCTGGTTTCTTAACACATAAATCTTTATCTGTCTTAGCATAAATAGGCACATCATGAAGGGCCCATAACAGTGGAATTTTAACATATAAATTCTTCAACTCTCCCAGGAGATCAAATCGAGGCTGTTCCACTGTCTTCTGCAGCTGCAATCATTTAGGATATGGTGATTCTATGTTCAACTATGTAGGCTGTAGCAGATTGTGTGTTGCTTCCTGAGTTTCAGCTGCTACTTTAGTAGGAGTATCAGCATCCTCAATAATGGGGCTTACTGAATAGTGTTGATTTACTCTAGTTTCAGTCATTGGGGATGACAGATCCTCAGTGATAATAGGCTCCACTACCCTCCCTAATCGTAATTGTATATCATTGTAGGGAATCTAAGTAATGGAGTATGCAGGCATGTTGGCAGTTTCAAACTGATGGACTCCTTTATTGTTTGGGTTCGGGTTAGTTTGTGCAGGTAGCTGGGGTCGAAGTGGTGCATTCATGGGTGCGGCATTGTTCTAGAAAGGGAGTTGTGGTTGCTGATACTGTGGAGAAGGGTATTGTTGATATTGAGTCTGGTGATGGGGAAATTTTTTTCCTTGGTAAGGGTTCCTCCAGTTGGAATTCCAAGGAGCTTGGTTTGACTATTGTGGCCAAGGTGTCCATGAATTAGAATTTTGCATTGGGTTCTGAGATGGATGCCACTGGTTGTTGGAAAAATGTGAAGGGAATTGTGTATTCATACTATGCATGTTGTTCATTCCATTCATATTATGCAGAAGAAATGCTGGATCTAGATTCATACCTTGGTTTCTAGGCTGCCATGGTTTCTTCTGTGCCATAAAGTATGTTGGCTCTACATCAGGAATAAACGCCTGCAGGACTGCTTTAACCTTAGGTAATGAAGGACACTCTTTAGTTTCATGCTTGAGTTCACATATCCTTCATACCTCTGCTTTGTCCAATGGGCACTCCTTCAGTGGATGCTTCTTTCTACATTTGGGATAGAATACTCCAAGTGTAAGATCTTCTATTACTTGTCTTTGTTTTGCCTTCATGGAATCCAGCTCTGAGGACAGGGAACTCATCATATCTGTTTTAATGTTCTCCAGTAGGTGGCCTATTTCTGCTCGAGTGGCACCTCCACTAGCTGACTTCTGAGTCCTAGTGAAAACATCCTGATCTCGATCCTTGTCTCGTTTGTTGGTTCTGGAAGATCCCCTGGAATACCTTCGACATAATTCAACAATTTTTTCAAAAGGTTCCTTCGAGATATCCCCTTTACCAAGCAGATTCAACATGTCAAGGCAATCTTCGTTGATTCCTCTTAGCAAGATGATCTTGAGCACATCCTTGCCAATCTCAGCATGACTAGATCTTTGCAAATTGTACAGTAATCTCTCCACAAATTCTTCCAAACTCTCTTCATCCTTTTGAACCATTTTGAACAACTCTTTCTTTCTATCTCTTATTCTGCCATATTCTTGATATTTAGAAAGGAAGGTGTTCTTCATTTGGTCGCAAGTGGTAATGGTCTCACGACCCAAACTCATGAACCAGCGTAGAGCATTTCCTTTCAAGGTGGCAAGGAATAGCTTCAGCTTCTGAGCATTGGAGGTGTAATCATAGCTGTGATAGAGAATATCAAACTCAAAAAGAAACTCATCAGGATCCTTAGAGGACTTACCATGGAAATTAGGGAGGATTGATGGTGAGATATTCTTCATAGGAGCTTCTCCAGGTGTCTGAAGGATAGGGAATTCTAATGTAGCCACAGTATTACCAGGTCGATTATTTTCTCCTTCTTCCTCCCGGTGGTCCTCATGTTCATTCTCACCCCCTTGTTCTCTATCAGCCATGGTTCTGGTCCAAAATTCAATAGTCTCTTTTATGTGTTCTTCCTCTGCTTTAGCTTCTTCTTCTTTTCTCCTCTCTTCTTTTTGCCTTCTTTCTTCTTCTTCTATTCTGCGAGTCTCCAACCACACCTCTTTAGTAACTCTGGTTCCGTCAATATGATAAATGTCCTCTCTATCTGGTGCACATACAACACTTCCCTTATCTTCAGGACGTTTACTTCCTGCAACAGGAGTTGAAGGTCCTGTTGTATTCTCCATTGTGGATGCTGAATGTTAAATATTAGGAGGAACAAAATTTCCCTTGCCTGTAGAGTTCCCCTGTGGTTTAGTGGAAGAATCAGCTCTAGCAATTATCTTGTCAATATAAGTGTGTCTTCCCTGAACTGTATTACCACCTTGACCTCTTCCACCTACAATGTTAGTATTCAAAGAGGGTTCCCAATTTATTTTTCTTGTATTCATGCATGTCGTAAAAAATATTGAACTAAAGTAAAATAAAATGAAACCAACTACTAACTTTATCTATCTATTACCATCCCCGGCAACAGCACCAAAATGTTGGGCACTCTATATGTCAGTTAATTAAAGCTAACACATAGAATGAATTGTCAAACCCAGGAAGGTCTTTTATTTAAAAGGTAATGAGCACAATTTATGCATAAACAGATTAAGCAGTTGATTAATGAATGTAAGCAATGATCCTACCTAGATGCTCAGCCAACTCATTCCCTAAGCAACTAATCTGATTCACACATCTACAAATCCCAATTGAAACAATCCTTCTTATAGAATCAATCCAGAAATTTAATGATCTAATAATGAAATGAAATGAAATTACTTTTGCAATAAGTTAAATCCTTATAATCATCAAACTACAGCATTTAACCTTTACCAAAATGATCTATCCAGTGAATACTGTAAATCCAACATTATCTGTCTAATCTATGTATGCAATTAAAGATACAACAGCAACCAGAATTGAAATACAAGCTTGAACTCTACAGATGATTACTGAAAGTCCTAGAAAGCATAAATAACTACCAATTGATTGGGATCGAGCTTGGATGTTATAGCTGATTAAAACACACATGCAATTTAATTGAATTGTTCTACATAGTCGACTATCACACCACTCTGCTACAGCTATTCAATATGCAATTGTAAACTACCAGCAAGGAAGCTAATCTCTGTTACATCTATCAGCAATGTTTGCAACTTTCCACACCAGACAACAGGAATGAATTTAAACTATTCTACCTACTTAAATCGGCCATCTCTGTGAGAAGGCAGGCCCTGGCCTTCTAACAGAGATGCCGAGAGTCACAGCTAATTAAAACTCAGAAGTGAAGAATGTTGCTCTCATATTATTAATGGAAGATCATGAGCTTCAATGATCTGTTACAGCTTACACTAGTAATGATTGTCCAACCCCAGGCTACGAGAGCCTTCTGGGATTTATACAAAAAGAAAGACAGTTTCCGATCCACAAAAATAGTGCAACAATGTAGATCTATGATCTTCATGCTGCGCAGTTACAACTAACTAATACAACATGTTGAATAGTGTTGTTAATACTAAAGGATGTTGTTGTCCCGATGGCAATTGGATCAAAAAACTTGATAGCTGGAATGCCACCTGTCTGTTGCAACTAAGCTCTTCTACAATGAGATATGTTACAGTGGAAATCTATTGCAGCTCGTGTGGAGGATGCGTTGTCCCTTCGAGTATGAGGAACTGACGTTGAAGAGTCACAGGTGGCACTGCTGGGCTGATACACCTGCGCTTTTAGACCTTGTCTAAATAAAGTCACATGAACTAGTATAAACCAAGGACTAAGATCCATAATCTTTAACAGTCTTAGGCATAAAAACAAATAAAGTAATAACAAATTATACCTGTCAATGTTATAGATTGATCTGGAAAGACATGGATATAGCTCATGAAAATAGGATGGAATTAGGGGGAAAAGGTGTAATAGAGGTAGCCAAAAAGGGGCATTTCCTGGACCCAACAACTTTCAGCTGGACAATCGTTCATTTTTTGAGTAGTACATCTCTCTTGTCAATTTAATGAAGGAGTTATGACTCAAAGTCCCCTTTGGGTTCTACCTATAACAATGAACAATGAATTACATGTTTAGTATCATAAAAATATTTCTTAAGTAATGATGCATGAAAAACATTGTGGACCTTCACATGCGCTGGTAGCGCAGTTCATAGGCCACCGGGCCTTTCTTGTCCAGTATTTCAAATGGCCCACAATATCTAGGAGCTAGTTTCCCGCATTTTCCCAAACTCAATGAGCCCCTTTTTGCTTTTACTTTTAAGTAAACATGTTCTCCGATTTGATACTCTTTGTATTTTCTTTTTCTGTCTGCATAGCTTTTATGTCGGTCTTGTGCTTATTTTAGATTTTGTTGTACCTTGGTAACCAACTGTTTCAAATATTTTAATAGATCTATCCCTAACATGAGCCGATCCATTGGGCTATCCCAAGTTACCGGTGTTCTACATTTTATGTCGTAGAGTATTTTGAATGGGCTCATCTTGGTTGAGGTCTGATAACCATTGTTGTATGCAAACTCTACAAGATGTAAATAATCTTCACATTGGGTAGGGTTATTCATCACATACATTCTAAGCATATCTTTTAGTATTTGATTCACACACTCTATTTGTCCATCTGTCTGTGGATGATAAGCAGTACTAAAATTTAATTGTGTTTCCAATCTAGAAAATAATGATCTCCAAAAGTTACTTGTGAATTTTGTATCTATATCTAAGATGATGGCTTTAGGTATTCCATGTAGTCGACAAATTTCTTTTAAGAAAATATATGCGATGTGAACAACTTTATAGGTAGATTATACCAGAATGAAGTATGTGGATTTGGATAGTTTGTCTACTACAACCATGATTCATTCATTATGCTTCTTGATTTTTGGCAGACCCGTGATGAAATCCATGCTATTCACCTCTTATTTCGATTCCTAAATGGGCAAGGGTTGAAGTGATCTTGTTGGGTGTTGGTGTTCAACTTTAACTAACCAGAATTCCTGGCATTTGGAAATAAATAGTGCTATGTATGTTTTTAACTTTGGCTAGAAGAAGTGCTTCTTTACAGCTAATATTATTTTCTGATATCCCGAGTGTCCGAAGTAAGGATTCTGATGAAATTCATTCAATATTTCAGATCTGGTATCTCCACTCTCAGGAACATATAGTCTATCTTTAGACAAAAGTAACCCTGATTCATCTATTTTATATTCTTTCTATTGTGTAAATAACCCGTTTTCTCGTATTTTCTGGAGAATTCCGACATAGAAATTATCATCTTTACTTGCTGTCATTATTTTTTCATGTAAGTCAGAACTTGTTTGGATTACGGTTACCTCATAAAGTAGTTGGATCCTACAACTTAAGGCATCTGCAATCTTATTCTCTTTTCCCTTGATGTGTTTTAGTTCAAAATTATATTCGCTCAGGAAATCTAGCCACCTAGATTTCCTAGCATTTAGTTTTGGTTGATCAAAAATATATTTCAAGCTCATACTATCAGTATTTAGGAGAAATTTCTTCCTCATGAGATAGTGCCTCCACATTTTCAAGGTGTGGATGATGGTAGCTAACTCAAGATCATGTGTTGGATAGTTTTCCCGTGTTCCTTCAACTTCTGTGATTCGTAACAGATTACAAAGTCATTTTTCATAAGGAATCCCCCAAGTCCTTCCTTTCTTTTGTCTGTGCAGATAACAAAATCCCCATTGGGATCTGCAATCCTTAGTATGGGTGCAATAGTTAATAACTATTTTAGTTTCTGAAAAATTTCTTTGCATTTAGTTTTCCATAAGAATTTGGTTTCCTTTTTCTATAAGGATGTCATATGGAATGCAATCCGGGAGAAGTTCTCAATGAACTTCCTATTGTAACCTGCTAATCCTAAGAATGATTTGTTGTCTGTGACACAAGTTTGTGTAGGTCATTCTTCAGTAGCCTTAATCTTTCCTAGATCTACAACAATACCTTTCTCATAGATGATATGGCTTAGATACTGTATTTGGGGTTTATAGAAGTCACACTTAGTGAATTTAGAATATAGTTGATGTTCTTGTAGGATTTCTATCACAATATTAAGATGTTCTTCATGTTCTTCCTCATTTTTAGAATAGATTAGTATGTCGTCTATGAATACTAGTAAAAAATTATCCAGGCAAAATTACTAAAAATTTTGTTCATCATGCACATAAAATTTGTTGGTGCATTAGTTATCCAGAAGGGAATTATGAAAAATTTGTAGTGGCCATATCAGGTCCTAAAAGTAAGTCAATTTTGGAGAATATTATTTCTCCCCCAACCTGGTCAAATAGATCATTTATTTTAGGGAGTGTATACCTATTCTTTATAGTTAATTTGTTTAGGTGTCAGTAGTCAATACACATCCGCATTGTACCATCTTTATTTTCACAAAAAGTATAGGTGTTCCCCATGGGGACAAACTAGGTCTGATGTCTCCATTCTGAATCAGTTCTTGTAATTGTGTTTTTAGTTCTACTAAATTGGGGGTACTCATGCGATAAGGGGATTTCGAAACTGGTACCAATCCAAGCACTAGTTCTATGGAGAATTCTAAGTCCCTTTTTGGTGGTGATCCTGGTATCGCTTCTGGAAATACATACCTATACTCCACTAGGACACAAAAGTGTTCAATTTTCTATTCCTTTTCGTTTTCCAAGTTGTGAATGTTGACTGCATAAATTTTTAAGCCCTTCCTTACACGCTTTTTGACTTGTAATGTTGATATCTGTCTGATAGATACCTTCTTAGGTATACCTTGTACCTTTCTCTGATTTCCTTGTTTATCCATCCACAAGAAATTTTTGTTTAGACAATCGAGAATGACATGGTTTTGTTCTAGCCAATCCATTCCTATCAGTATGTCGTATGCACCTAAAGGTAAAATGTTTAAATCTAGCTCGGTTTGGAAACTGTTCATGTCAATCTTTCAACTTTTAATAAGTTATGAAACTGGTATCTTCGTACCCGTGGCCAATTGTACCATCCATGGCTTACGATGTTTCACTTTGTTTAGTTTTCAATTTTCAACAAATTTAGGGGAAACATAATTACGACAAGCCCCCAGATCAATTAAAATCGAAATAGGTGTAGTTGATATTTTACCTTCTATTTTGACCATGGTAGATTCATGGTCTTCCTCTCTGCCTTCTAGGGCAGCACATATCCTGGGTTTCCTTGCCATATCTTCCATGGTTGCTTCCTCCTATAAATTATTTAGAACTCTAGTGTTTTTATTTGGGAAATCCTTGTATTAGTGGGGTCCTTGACATCCCCAACATATTCCTTGTATCAAGGTTGTTCTATCACCTATATCCATTGTTGGCTTATTAACACTCTGTGCTGGCATATCTGATTGCGTCTTGAATTTGTTGAAACTCCGGTTAGTCGGAAAACTGTTGTTTTTATTTCGGTAAGGAGGTGGTATAAATCCTCATCTTTGGTTGTCGAAAGAGGCTCTAATATTCTCCTTCTTCTTGTTTATGTTCTCAGTTTGGTGTTGGTTGTGTTCATAGCAGAGTCTATCCTTGTATAGGAAACTTCCAAGGTCTTTTGCGTATCAAATTCAATTTTATCTCTGTAGAAAGTAGGAGGGAACCCTAAGAACTGTCGTATTTTTAACTTCTCATCCCTTATGTAGGCTACATAATGTAAAATTTCAAGGAATCCGTTGATCAAAACATCCATGGTAAGGTAGTTCATTTGTAGTTCATGGAATTCCTTTATTTTCTTAATGAAAAATATTTCTGACATGTATTTCTCTTGAAACAATTTTCTAAAGGTTCTCCACCCGAGTCTTGTCCTACTCAATTTCTTAGTGTGTCACAAATATTTTTACCATCGGGAATATTTTCCATTCAGATTGTAGATGGCCAAACGAGCCTTCATTCGGCTAGAATAATTATGTATCTGATAGTATTTTTTCATCCCTAAAAGCCATTCTTCAACTTTCTCTATCGAAACTAAGTCTCCTTCGAACATTTGAGCCTTGATATTCTTGAAATATCCCTACAAACTATCATCTCTCTTGTGTTTCTTCTTATGAGGTGATGATAAATAAGAATCAACAGAATCCCCATAGTCATGGACCAAGGTATAGGATGAGTCAGAATGTTCTGGAAACTCCTCATGTTTCTTAAATTATGGACTACTAGTCCTCTTTCCATGGTGTTGTCTACCCATAGATCTATTTGCTGAGTGTGTTTTCATCTATGGTTTCTATTTCTGGTTAAGGTTTGCAACAATGCTTCGTTCACCTCATGTTGTTCTCGTCTCTCGTTTAAGTAATCATCTTTGAAACTTTGAAACTCTATTTGCAGGATCTCTACTGTTCTCAATAGTTCAGAAGCTTTTATTGTCTAGAGACTGTCATTCAGTTCTACTATCAATTCCTCTTCTCAAGGTGGTGAGTTCAATTTCCCATGCTGACTGTCATCTCTTTCAACATTCATGATGCTTTTCTATTTTGAAAGAAATATTCAATGTGCAGGAAAACACGATTTATTAGTTTTACTCATTCGTGATTTTGCAGTGGTTTAAGTAGTTAAGCTCATAGGCCTAGAGTATTTGAATCTAGGCTCTGATACCACTTGTAATGTCCCTAAAAATTACACCTTAGAAAAATAAATATAAGGGCCCAATCATTCATAAAATACATGATTATATAAATTAACTCCAGCACTGTTAAATATTGGTATTCTCACTTGTTTTCTTCTCGAATGGACGACTACTCGGTTATTCTCAATGTATCGTTTTGTATTGTTTCCTTTCGCTTGAATTCAAATGGTTTGTATATGATTGTTTATTGTAATAGCCTAACATAACATATAAAGGTGTCTAACTAAGTCACTATAATATTTATCCATTGTAACTTTGATTTGGTCTTGGTCTAACTCATAATGATGATGGAGTCTTATTTTACTGTAAGTGTTCAAATGCTTGTTCTACTTGCTTGTCATATGTTAGAATATGTTTTAAAGATGGTTGTTTTCTCCGTGGATGGATTTTAGACCCATCATTGCATGAGTCTACTTAGATTTTACAAGCTAACATCGTTTCTTATTTTGTCTCTGCAGGTGGTTTGGTTGACCAATGCTATGCCTTAAGGCTAGCGTATGAAATTCCCTAAGTTCATCAAAGGTTTAAGTTTTTCCAAAATATAAAAAGTGGGAAAGGTACCATGGTAAGACCATTCCATGGTCATACTTAGCGAATTTTTGGTGAGGATTTTCCACATGTTATTTATGTGATATGGATACTATGATCCCATGTGCTTTTGATAATAATCATTAGTATCATTTTAGTGCCATTAGAATGTAACTAAAATGATAGTGGAGAGGTAGGTTGGAATTCAATGCAGCCCATGTGATGAGTAGGTGTATAGAGTGTGTGAAGGTTCCACGCTGGCATAACATTGAAGTTAGGAAGGAGGTAGGGTTTTACCCTTTCGTTCTTTGTCTGCATGTCTCATTTGGTTTGTTGCAATTTAACTGTAGGAGAGGGAATATGAGGCTTCCACTCTGCATTTGTCTTGGGAGAGGACTAGAGATGTGCTCTTGGTATGTGTTTTAACCCTTGGGAGGATGTGTTTTCATGATACTTGCGTCTGCTCAGGTATGGTCTTGTCCACTTGTTATCTAGTATTTTCTCTGTATAGGTTTATATATTGTGCATATTTATATCGAAACTGACCTCTTGTTTGTGTTCTATGTGGGAGGTGAATTCTATGGGCATTTTACCACCTAGCGATGCTATGCTCAAATGTTGGTTGACTGCGATTGCTCCGAGTAAACTCATGGATTCTTATGGACCCACTTTCCTTTACGAGGAAACGTTTTTCAAGATGTTATTTCTTGTTTTGTGGTCTAGTGTTCACACTGTTGGTTGGCTTCCCTCTCGGTGGAGAGATAAGTGTTTCCTAGCAAGCCATGAATCCTCTTAGTAGGGTGTTACTTTGTTCTTCGTTGCATGTCTGTAAATTCGTCCCTTTTGGGGGTTTTTACTGTGTAATTCACAAAGTTGAGATATGTTTAGCGATTTTGTACATTCAGAATTATATCTATGGTTTCTAAATGAATGTATTAATCCCATCAGGAGTTTTCAAGTTCTCTAGTTTGTATGTTGTGTTGGAATAGCGAAGCATTTCACAAGTTTACGTCTGTAGATTAAAAATGGGCCTTATCTCTGTTTTAGTTTTATTTGAAATGCATATTTATTAGTAGCATAATCGTGGTGCTATTGCTCAGGCATCTATACTCTGTTGTTGGGATTTTTCTGAATAATATCTACTCTAATTGATGTGTTTCACTTCTATTTCCAATGTGTTCATTTGGATGTGAGAATATAGGTTTAACATTTTGATGACTATGAGTGTGTTAATTCCTAAGGGATTCAATTCCTAGTCAAATGATTGAGCGTGACCACGTCTGTTTTGCTTGGAATTTTGGTTCAATGGGATTCGATCCCTAGTCAAATGCTTGAGCGTGACCCTATATGTGTATGAATTGGTATCACAGGATTTGAACCTTGGTAAAATGCTTGGAGCGTGACCTTGTCTGTGTGTGAATTGGAATTTGATTCTACAAGATTCGATCCCTAGTCAAACTCTTAAGCACAACCCTATATATGTATGAATTCATATCATGATATTTGAACCTTTGTCAAACACTTGGAGTGTGACCCTGTCTATGTGTAAATTGGAATTTAATTCTACGGGATTCAACCCCTATTCAAATGCTTGGAGCACGACCCTAACTATCCTTGACTTGGAGGAGTCGTATGACACCTAGATCTCATGCTAAGAGAATCAATTTCTTCCTTTGATGACCTGTACATGGTATGTGGTATAGCTTCATTGAGTTTAAATTGACACTAGGCCCTTCTGTTGTGACTTCCCTAAGTGCATGAATTAGCGTGAGACCACCTTGTGTTTCACTTTTGACTAAGGAGAGTTGTCTTTTGCAAAGGGTAAACTTATGTTGGACCTCTATTTGATATATTATTATATGTGATGGTTTAACTAAAATAATGGTTTAAGTTGTAAGATTCTTATTTGGTGTAGTTTTATGATTTATATGGTTTAAATTTGATGATTTCTATATTTAATATATATAATTTATAAGTATATATTATATATCCTATTAGAGTTTAGGGACTTGGTCCCGGAATCCAATTCTAGTATTATCTCTCTATATAGGTAGAATGGGAAGCTTCTCCTGAGATATGATAGGTGACTATGGTAAGAGATTTTGTAAACACTATTTTGGAATTTAAAAGATAACCCATGCATCATGGCTAACTAATTCTGCCAATGATTATGTGTAAGTCCTAGAAACAATTACGATAGCCTGTAAAATAAATCTGCATAACTAATATTTGAAATTATAATAATTACCAGAATTATTTCTACAAAATAGATTAAATCTACTGAAGAACCCAATCTGATTTTTATGAGAAGATCTAACATATTTATATTAAATCACAGCATATAGATTTTAAGAAGAATATTGCATGAACAAAATATAAAGAGAATCGACTCAGATCTATAAAATATAATTTTTTAATGAGTAGTAATAAGATGAAGATACTTATCATTCCTTTATTTTCTTTACGACTAACTTGGAAACTGCCACGTTCCACCTAGCCGTATACCTCAAACCATTCCTGGTTTGTTGAACATGTAACCCTCGAGTCGAACTGAGCATGACAAGAACTAGAAGTCCTAGGGTAATTTTCTATATTCTTTACTAACATCAGAGTAGTCACAAGTTCCGTTTACCAGCGATTGGTGTGGATCTTGTAAAATAATTTCCCTTTATATCCCCACAATCCTTTTTCTTGGACACACTAAATATCACACAATTTGGTAATCTGAGCGCTCAAATATCCATGATTGAACCTTCCAGTGAACTTGGAAACACTTTCCCCTTGCAATGTTCTCTCTCTGCTACTTATAAGGTTTTATGAGGAAATGATTCTAGGATTTAGGTTTAAATCACTCAGTTTAGTTGTTAGACACATTGACTGTTATGTTTTTATCTTTAATTAATAATTTAGTTTATTTTTAACTCTCACAATTTATTTAATCTATATTTATTAAAAACAAGATTTTTACTCATCCTAACATCTAGTTGATCTTAGTTATCAACTACTCGACCATTCTAAACTATTGCATGCTCGGTCGCTCTTTGAGTGGTAGCCCCAATCAGTTTAAAAGAATAAAGTAGATAATAATAATTTAGTTTAATAATAATTCAATGGATTACTAATGCTCTAGAGCTCTCAACTCAACATCAGTTAATCACCATGAGTCTAAGTGCTCCATAGCATTACTGCTCAACACTCACTCAACTAATAGTGCTCCAAAGCTCACTTGCTCAAGATTACTAAATCAATGGTCTGGGTGCTCCAAAGCTTATGTTCAACACCAGTTAAATCAATAATCCCGGTCGTCCAGAGCTTATGCTCAACACTAGTTAAGACAAATTATCTTACCCTACAAATTATAAATTATCTTACCCTAGTATATATTTCTCCCCTTATAAGACAAAAAAAATTAACCAAGCAAATATGCAAGAATTGAGAAGCAAATACAAGTTACCTCAAAAGATTAATAGTGAACAACCACACACATAGCAAGACACACCAATATAGCCTCCAAATAATTTTATGCATTCATGAAAAATACTTGCATAAGAAATAAAAATAGTTTTGGAAAATATTCAATCCTTCCATCCTAAAAAATTCAGAGAGACCCTGCTTTTATACCCAAAGAAGAGAAGAGGGGGCACATTAGCCACTAAGAGATAAAGGGTGAGTTAAGGAGAAAATTGAGGGATCTAAATTTGATTGGATATCTTGGGAGGGGATCCACCTCTCTTGTGGTGCACCCTCCCTCCTTGGGATGATTTCCCCACGAATAACAATATTCCAACTCAACCAAAGCACCCCCTTCATGAGAGAGTGCACTCCTACACTTGAGTTAACTCACGTACCACTTGGATTTGATGCTAATCACATGGATTTCATATTTAGTTAACTCATATATGATCCCTAATCAAATCAACACCATTACAAACTTGTCTCCAGTATGTTCCCTCAAATTTTGGGATGTCGATTTTGACTTTAATTGGTCTTTTTGGCCATTTATTTTGTCCTTTTGGCCATTTTCGAGAGAAAATCAAATTAAGTGATAAATAATCACCAATTTGAATCTCCAAAGTGAAGTTAGGGTTAATTGGGTGCTTTGGGTTATAAAATGAGCATCCCCATGGCAAATTCCACCTCTTAATGCCACTTTTATGACTTTTATTTTATTTTTACATTAAAAATTGTTTGTTTTATGGGAAAATATTTTATTAGCGGAAAATTAAAAAGCCTACAGGGGACTTAGTACATATTCATATGACTCAAACATAGTGATTATCATGGTAATATACATTGAAACCTAGACTGTAATAACCTTCTAAGGCCTGACGACCAAGACAAGTACTCCAACTTCATAGGTTTGAGTGAAAAACTAAGAAATGGAAATTATTAGTTGTTGAAAAGTGACAAATAATTAACAAGGAAAACAAACTATAGAGTAATTGTGATGACTAAGTTTAGGTAGGCCAAGCCTTTTACAAAAATTCATCATGCTACGTCAATTATTGCAATTCCCCTGCAAGGTTTTGGGCATGCAAAAATTTAAAAAAGGGGCTGAAATTGGTCTACATGGACTTCTAAACTCTTGAACTTCTGACAATTGAAAAACTGACTTGTTCATTATTTGGTGGCTCAACTGAACAATTCATTTGAGTGAAACTTCGAGGTAACATCTAGATCCATCTAGGGACGTGTGCTTGATTTGATCTTTAATTAAAGAGAGTAGGAAAGAACTATAGAATCTCCAGTTCCTGCACAAAACTAAAATATATCAATCACACATCTATATTACAAAATTTGCTAGTGAAATATAAGTTGCAATATAAAATACAAAGCTATTTTACAATGATTAATTACATTTTCTATTTACAAATTTATATATAAATAATGTACTAAAAGGAAAAAGTCAAAAAACAATGTACAAGGTAAAAGGTTAGAAAGTGTTATGATACAGAAGATGCCCCCATGGAAATCATATAATGTCGTTGAAGAATAACTTCAGAAGTTGACCATTCACTGGGAGGGTCAAATTCTCTCCATCCATTTGGTTGAAATGGAAAGAATTGGCGCCATCCAACTCATTGATGATGTATGGTCCCATCCAAAGACTGGCGAGTTTTCCATGCTTCCCTAGATTTTCTCTATGCTTATCCCAGAGTAGAACTGTCAAAATTCGATGGGACCATACATCATCCATGAGTTGGATGGAACCATCCAACATTTGCTTCCCAATGAACAACTGACACTGCTAGAAACTTCTGAAAAACTTGTGCACATTTGAAAATAGACTAGGCCAGTAGTAACCTACTCTAGGGATTTTGTGGGTTCTTGTCTTTGCTATGAAGTTCCATCTACAAAATCCTAGGTGAAACTCTAGGTAATGAGTCTTTTGGATTTTAACGCATCAACACATCTAATCACTAAACCATGAAGGTTCATCCACCCCAATCCATCTTGAATAATTCAATACTTAGATGGTTTTAACCTTATGGACCTTCTTTTATGACCAATTAAATGACTTGGGCACATAAGAAGGTTAACAGGGAAGGAGACTATATATGAATACCATGGTTTCTACTCTAATCTTTGAATTTCTTATGAAAAAACTTGCATTGGATCATTTCTCTCACACACCATACCCAAAGATTGCTCATTCCCCTATGTTAACATTTTGGATGATCCTTGTCCTTTGATTAACTTAGTGGGTTTAATTTCTAATTCATACTCCTAAATATTGGGAACCCGCTTTCCACTTATCCCTAAACAATATTGTTGAGACCATATGTTGTTAAGAGCTGAGTGAGGAACATACTCAACTATATTCAAATACCCGACATAAACTCTTAAATGTTTGAGGAATTTTACAAGTGCATAAGCTTTCTTGTCCATGACAATGTAGTTCAATTCCAATTTTTTCAAAGCTTTGCTCATGAATGCAATGACCTTCTCATGTCCTTCATCGTTCTTTTGGAGAAAGACCCTCGCAATTTTCTCTTTCAAGGAAAAGGAGAAGATTTGGAAGTCCTCGGAATAATCTGGGCTGATTACGATTGGCGATCTAGAAATGGCATCTTTGATACGGTTGAAATCTTCTCTTCCTTATTTTTCTCATTAAATGGTTGAAGGGCCTTCACATTTTGGGGTAGAGGGTCCTTTTTCATTGCTTCAACCCATTCCGGGTCAATCTTTACCCCATCCTTTGGGATAATGTGGGCCAACAACTTCGCTTCATCAACACCAAATATTGACTTGGTTGGATTTAAGGAGATTCCATACTTACGACCTATTTCGAACACTTTCCTTAGATGACTAACATGGTCTGATCTTTCTCATACAATACAGTTAAATCATTTTGATATATATCAATCATTTTTCCAATAAGCTCTTTGAAGGAAATGCCCATGGCTCTCTAGAAGGTATCACCCACATTTAGTAAGCCAAAAGACATCCTTAAAAACTCATAAGTACCCCAAGGTGTTGTTTAAAAGGGAGGATCATTACTATGGAAATGTTTTCTTCCAAAAGTATTTAAGTATAATGGAAGCTATAGTGTATTTTCTTACTATGGTTGGTAACTATGTACCATAGACTTTGTTATGTAGATGTAATATTTTAGTTTTTTATGTTTGTATTTCCAACATTTTTAATCTTCATTGCATCGAGAGGTACTCTACAGCCCAGTATGAGGGAGATCTTGTTAGTTGAGTGTTTGTCGAGTAACAAAATAATACAAAGTAAACAAAAAAGAATAATACAAAGTAAAAAGTAATAAATATTATGTCGGCCATAAACAAAAAAGAATATTACAAAGTAAAAAGTAAATATGAGGGAGATCTTGTAACGTTTATCGAGTGTTTGTCAAGTAACAAAATAATACAAAGGAAACAAAAAAGAATAATACAAAGTAAAAAGTAATAAATATTATGTCGGCCATAAACAAAAAAGAATAATACAAAGTATAAAGTAAATATGAGGGAGATCGTGTAATTTCTATTTCTTATGTCGGCTATAGTAATTTATTTTTACTAGCTCTTCTTAAATAGCTCCTTGAGTGCAATACCTGAGTCGATGTTTGCACCTTGGGATATTTGATACCTGTCGACGCTTGATAGAGCCTAGGATTTTATCATAACAATGTGATGGGTAATATTTCCTTCAAGTGGTACTATTATAGATCTCTTATTAACCATATAAGTCTTGACTTTTGTTTAACCAAAAAATAATTTTCTAGGCTACATTGACTAGTTATAATAATAGTATGCAATATTTGTTATGTTATTTATGTTAGTTTTAAATTAAAATTAAACATATATATATATATATATGTATATACATACATATATATATATATATATATATATATATATATATATATATATATAACCCTAAGTTACTTTCATGATTGAAAAATAGGTCTTATGTTATATTTATACCCTATTTAAGATAGCACTTAATAGCACTTAGGTAACATTAGGTGTTATAGTACCTTATACGCAAGATTTGTTATATGATTTGCTTAGATCATTTAAACAATCCAAAACTCTCAAAGAGTTATTACTGCATAGTTGTATTAGGGATAGGTGTATGGAAATGACTCCACCTTGTCATATCTTGTGTATTGTGCCATTTATTACATGGGAAAACTTGCTTGTGGTTTTGGCTTTGGTTCAGATTACCACTTGGAAATTGTTTTCATGGTATGGGTTCTGTTACTTTGTGGATTTTCTTGGTGGTGATAATTTTATAGTTGTAGTTGAATCTACTTTCTAGTTGGGAAATGTGTTTTTTTTTCACAATAACATTGTTAGCCCGAAGGTATTTGTATTTTTTTCATTGTCTCCTTGTGTTGGCACCTATAATTTTTTTGCACAAAGCCTAAGGGAAGGACTGACTCCACTAGTGAATTCCTTGAAGAGATCGTTAAAACCCCCTCCCTAGTTATGTCCAGGTTGCTAAGGCCAAGAAGCAGCTCAGTTGGAAAAGAAAATAATGAGAAAAATGAAGGGTTTGGGCACTTTAGGTATAAGGAGGTAGCCCAAATAATAAAAAATAGGTAAAAAGACCTATAATCTATAGTCTGAAAGAAAATAAAGTGAAGCATAAAGCTCGGACAAGTCCCAACCGTTGATCTAGTGCGCGATAGAGATCCATGGCTCCCGATCGCCCTTGCATCGTGAAGTTGTGTGGAAAAGATCACAGGAGGGTGGTCTCAAGAGAAAAACCAGCAGGACAGATGGCAATCGGAGGATCCCTCGCATGAGCATTTGGGCGATAAGTTAAAACCGCTAGAAGGCTCGCGATACCACCGCAGCGGGAAAGCGAGATAGAAGATCAACAGTGCGGGATGCATGGTTAGAGATCGGGCGGTGCGAGGGACAAGTTGTCACATCAGCACGGAGTTCAAGGTATATCAACGGCTCATGATAGAAAGAGATCAGATCTACGACTGACAAATATAGGAGATGCAAGGTTGATAACATAGTAGGATCCACCGACAAGAGGGATGAAAACTAGACACTTGGATAGCTCCCTGCTGTAGATACGTCAAAGGGAAAGATAAACGCTCCTCGGTGATCGTTGCAAGGTGAAAGAGCGCCCCAGATAAGCAAAGAAGGTGGTTGCGAGGGTGTATACCATCTACCAGGTGTCACCACCTGAGCACCTTGCAAGGAAAGTTAAGTGGTAACCCAAAACCAGAGGTCGGGTCATGAGACCACCATATTCGTATAAGATGTTAAATACGATGGATAGTTGAGATTTAAAGCTAATAGAAGATCCTACAGCGGAGATGAAAAGATGTCAAATCGGAAAAGTTAAATAAGGGATCAGATCAACGGACTAGGGACAATTCCCTGCAGATCAACGGATGGGAAAGAGGGACAGCTAGTGAAGGTGAGCGGAAGTTATTCAGGAAATTTTTATATATATAACGCGACATGTGTAAAATAGGAATTTCTTTCTTGGACCTATCGGAGTTGGAAGCTTCTGGAAGTGCGGAAGCCAAAAAGGACGATAAGGGAAAGGTCGCTCTCAAGCTTTCCATGATAGGTAGGGTCCCAAACCCCTTTGTTTACAATGTGCAGTGTGTTTTATAGTCATAAGAATGGTAGACAAACATGTTTCTACTAGATCTAAAGTCAGAGTAACCCTAGAGGACAAAGACTGTGATGTGTTTGACCCAAAACTTCGGCTCCCTATAGCAGAAGTTAAAAGAAGGCTGAAAGCTCTACTTAAACAAGGGATAGATGTCCATAGGGTCCATCAGTTCCTTTTCATCTTCTTTTTCCTGGAACAGATAATGCCTTTCCTAGAGTTTGTGTCATGGTGTTCATTGAATTACTCAAAACCCCAATGAGTGATAATGAACGCCAAGAGGTCTAAAATCGTCTGTAGTATTGACGCTGCCGTCATCCGAAGTACGCTTGTCGTGCCCGAGCCACCAGCCCTAATTCCCGAAAGTTTCTATGAAGAAATGATCGTTACTCTATATAGGGATATTTCCCCTGAAATCTATAAAGCCTTGACACTTGTTTAAAGCTTGATGTAGAGATTACATATACCCCTTACCCGCTGGATGTCAACCTTTTTAATGACCGTAACCAGTTGGTTTTTTCTTTGTTAGCACAATTTTTAGGTTTAGACTCAAACTTGTGGATAACTGAAGTACAACTGAGCCTCTTGTTCAGGATTAGTGTTAGCTCCCCGGAGGTAGGAAGTGAGTCAATACCATCCCTTAAGTTTGAGGATTTTTTGGCAGAAAAAATCCATGCACAGTTGAGTTGTTTTGAAAATACTAGATTTTTTCGGTTTCAAGCATATTTGACTAAGATGGTTCTCCATAGCAGCACAGACAAGTTATGTTTCTCTCAGATAGTATTTACAGGGAATTTAGAAGATAATGTTTTCAATTACATGAACTACATTCTATCTGGTGTGTACAAAGCTATGTTTGAAGAGGAACTACCCAAAGTGCTACTAGAAATGCAAACTCTGATGTAGTTGAGGGATGAACTAGCCGTGGGCGACTGGTTTTTGCTGAAAGATGCCACAGTGATAAGGATATATGGTTTTGTACATGAACCGTACTTTTTTCCATCATTTTTAACTTGAAGGGTTTTTTCCTTGGAGTTCATTCGGCAGAGGCTAATTGCAGATGAAGAAAAGTTTGGGCAATATAAGAAAGGTTCTGATATCAAGCTCCCTTGGCAAGTTGGCCCTTTTATTGTAAAGTTCAAAGAAGTTGTTAGCGAAGTGGAGAGATTGCTGAGAAATATGGGATTCAGAAAAGATGTAGCAATCGCATATGATCCTCTACATATCATAGGCGAAAGGAAGAAGAAAAATGGTCTGAAGGCATTTGAACACCAAGAGGCTAAGAGATTTTTGAAGGGGGGAATTTATTACAATATGAGCCCGAAGACGAGGATTACCTAGATTTAAAAGTCCAAGCTTTGAACGCGACTGATGATCCTATAGAGCTAGACCAACTAATTAACGCTCTGGAGGTAGGCGGGAAGAGAGAATTACAAGAAATCATTGAAACAGAAGAAGAAGAAGAAATTGAAAAGAAAAGAATAAGAGTTGAAAGACCAGAAGAATCAGCTGTCCTGATAGATAGTATAGAGGAGCATAAAGAGGAGTTATCAGCCCCAGTTATCCAAGTCCAAGAATATAAATTCCAAGATATAGCGAGAGGGAGTGAGGACAGTAAATTTCCATCCCAAGAAGATATGTTTAAGTATCATGGGAAAAATTAAGCAAGCATCCGCGCATAAAAATTTTGAACTAATACCCATGGTAAGGAGTTTGTAAAAAACAGAGACGTCTTTGATGACGAGCAGGGATATCAAGACACACTCTCAATCTAACGATATCCGATAAGGGAAAAATGACAGGGGCAAAAATAAACAGGAAGAAGATACCCTTGCCGGACAGGATTCAATTTCACAGGCAAGTTGGGGAAGGTTTATATGATGACTTAGTGGAAGCGGCTTTGAAGATCTCTAATTTGGAAGTCATTGTAAATAAAATGGATACCCAATTAAAACATGAAAGGTCAGAAAATAAAGCACTTCAGTAGCATATAAAAAAGCTGCAGTTTTATTTAATTGAGCAAGATGGCGGAGGCAATGTAAGCAAGAAGATGTTGATAGAAAAATACAATTTGATCCAGACCCTGCAGAAGAGAATGAAAATTCCCAACACCCAGTTGATACAGGATCCCGAAGAGACAAAGTTAATACAAGAGAAAGAAGATTTAAGTAGGGAAATCAACAATAATAAAGCTGAATTGCTAAGGTTTGTAGAGAAAGAGGGGTGCTAGGAGAAAGAGAAGATGAGTTTGAAGAGTCGAATTGAAGAATTGAAGAGCAGTTTGTCAAATATATGTTCACAGTAGGTGAGTGAAGACCTGAATAAGGAGAAGGATGGTACTGATCGCATTTTACAGGCTATGTCCCAAATCAACCTAGAGGAGGTTGAAATACGAGAACTAGAGGAGGAGAATAAAAAAATGAAGGAAGAAAATGATGAAAGGGAAAGAGGGATAAATTCCCTATAGGAAAAATATAAGGAATAGGGAGCGATTAACAATAGATTTTCTCGGCAGATTACAAGGAGAGTAGCTATGCAGGGGTGCAAGCATTTGATTTGGGATTTAATTATCCAAGAAGCTGAGAGGTTCAGACCTTATCTAGATCTCATGAGGACAACGGAGAAGATAGTTACTGATGTCTTTAAGAGTTGCACTGCCATGAAGGAAAAGATGCACAGAAGGCCAAAAAAGACTGCATCTAATGCCATAAACTTTTTAAATAGTTTGACAGATAACGATGTCATAGATTTGAGCATCAAGGACAGGGTCACAACCATTGCGGAAACAAAATGAATCCTAGGGAAGTATGCGTTAGTCGAAGCTATAGAGGCCAAATCCAATGAAATGAATGAACAATTAACAGTGTTCAAAGGACAGTTTGGAGGACTAGTAGAAAAAGTATTTCCTGCATTTTGGGATGAAAAGCAAAAATTGATTCCCCAAAGTGAACATAAAAGTTGATGACTAGTAGACGGATGGATCATTCCAAGTTCAAACATAGGGGCAAGCCACTTTCAGGGAAAATCTTGATGGACAAGTTGGATGCAGAGTTCGAGATGTTGTATAGATTGATCTCTATTGGTGAAGGACTCCCACCCATGTCTTTTGTCGATCAACTTGACATAAGGGTCTTGGAGAAAGAGATGACAAGTTATGACATCCCGTCATCTGAACTTTGGGTATCCATAGAGAAATACAGAAATATGAAATATACCTATCACTCTCCACTGGCAGTTGCTACCTCTTAAAATTTGGATCTGTGCATTTTTTTTTAATATCATTCTATTTTTTATATGAAAGTTTGTAATATATTTAGGATTTTGATTTTCTAGGATGTGGCAGTGGGTTACCAGTTATGTAATGAAGTTTCACCATAATATAGATACTTTAAATATCTTTTACCATTTAATGACATACCGGCAAATGCAAGAAATCAGTTAGGATTATCTTGTTATATTTTCTGTTTTATGATACTAACATCTGAACTATGATGAGGTGTCCCTATATTGTAACTAATTTGTCTTTCAAATGGGCCGAGTATGAGACTCCAGGCCACTATAACTTCCATGTATTTTCAAATGGAAAAGGCGGAGAACTTTTGGAACTCTGCATATTTTGTGTACTGTTGTTATTTTTAGATATTTATTGAATAAAAGTATCAGAAGCTTACATGCGATTTTCAGAGATTCCTGTGTAATCGGTCTGGTAGTCTGTTTTTTCCTTTCTTATGTGATATGTGTTTCTTTCCTTTGTTAATCCATATTGTTAACATTCCTTCGTACTTGGATCAGTGTAGTATCTGAATGAGATTAATAGAAATTATGCCTTGTTCATTTATCACCAAGTATTTCACGAAATATTTCTGCTAAAGTTGGTATAGGATTCATCTGTGTATGCCTTTAATCAATGGACTGTTCATCTTTCTTCTATTCCACCAATTAAATCACTTCGACTACTAGTTGGTTCCTACCTTTCCTCTATATGTATGTATCTGCTAAGCATTTGATAATTATGTTTATGTTATACTTGAATTGACTCCATTGCCCAATATAGATCCCTGTTGTTCTCCACCAATGGTTTACAGGAGTAAAACTTGTCCTACAGAAATCTGACCTTCTGTGTATGTTTTAATAGAACATCTTGAGAATGAATGCTGGTGTTCCTTTTTCATGGTAGATGCCCTTGATTATTTCCAGTTTTTCATTAGTTTATTGAGAGAGCCCTCTCATACTGTGTTGGGTCAGTAACATCAGTCCAAAGATTGGACTAATGGTTACCCCGAATTACCGTTCTTACAACCTGGGGGTCGATTTGGGTGTTAACAAATTGGTGCCGCTGACGGGGACCGCAAGTTTTCTTTTTTTTTCCTTGCAAGAACGACAAAGAATTCCGAAGATTCGAAGAAAAGAGAGATCCTTGTGGGAAAACAGAGATTTCCATATTTTTGAAGGTTGTACAATTTTTCCCTGGTGACTCCACTCGCAAAGATTGATATTCAAGAAAGCACTCCACTAGGGAAGACCACTGAAGCTGAATTCTAGCTCTGAAGGAGATCTTGACAAGGCATCCTGGCCTCAATAAATATCCATACCAGAGGTAATCCTATTTCTGAAATTCTGCTAGTTGTTGATAATCCAGAAAGCCATCTTAGGTGAAAAGTTGAAAAAGATAAAGCTAGTACTTCAAACAGTGAAATAATTGTGTCCGGAGAAGAATTACTTGTTTTTCAAGAATTAAATATAGAGATTGACATTGGGAAACCTTTACCAAGATCAAGATATGAATCTTATCTAAGCTTAGATGAAAGAGTTCTTAATAATCCTGAATCCTACTTGTTAGATCCTATTTGGCATGATTTACTAGATACTATCAAAGCTAAAAAGGCTAAACCCTGTTCCCAAAATATCCCACCCCTTTCACAAAATATGCCTGTAACCATGGATGCCAGATTTGCACCTTTAGCCTTACCAGTTGTTTTTACATGATTTACCTCAAAACTATGCATAAAGGATCATCTCCTATGATGGAGAGGGAAAATTGTCTGCTAGACAACATGTAGACAGGTTTGAAGATTTTA
Organism: Larix kaempferi; assembly: GCA_027924585.1. Classification (NCBI taxonomy): domain Eukaryota; kingdom Viridiplantae; phylum Streptophyta; class Pinopsida; order Pinales; family Pinaceae; genus Larix; species Larix kaempferi. The sequence continues at coordinate 11,581 of BSBM01000987.1, read as the reverse complement.
ATGATTTGGAGGAAGTAGATTATGATGATGCAAAAATGAGGGTATTTGCCCAAAGTTTGTTTAGAGAACCTAAGAAATGGTATAGGTTGCTACCAAATGCTTCTATAAATAATTTTGCAGAATTTAAGACGTTGTTCTTAGAAAGATGGGAAATGATAGGAAGTCTTTCCCTAGTCTTGTCCCAATACAATCAAATCAAGAAAGGAGGTTTCGAGTCTATGCATGAATTTTCTGCTATATTTATGAGGGCATACAATTCTATTCCAGATGACCTAATGCCCTCGGTAGACATTACGAAACTCCACTTTGCAGATGCCTTTGATGGATATTTCTCATGTACATTAAGAGAAAGAAAGTTTGCCTCCCTTCCTGTTTTGCTAAAGGATGCCCTAGAGGTAGAGGCAAACATGATGGCCTCAGGAAAAATAAAGGGTAAAGCAGAGGCTGAAAGAAAGAAGCAAGAGACCCAAACTTCTACCTCATCTGCTTCTAACGATGCAAAATTTGTTACCATGATGAAAACCATGGAAAGATTGATGGATAGATTAGCCGTAGATACCAAGCCTCCTCCCCGAGAAAACCCTTAAAACCAGATCTGAAACCCAAACTTTAGAAGACCACCACCTCCTACAAGAAATCAAAGAAATCCTGAAGAACAGCCGATGCATCCTCCTTTTGTTGAAAATATGGTAGATAATGAAGTACCTGAAGAACCCATTGAGGCCCATATTCATTTTATTGACTCCCTAGACCATGAAATATACTTGACTAAAAGGGAGCATAAATTATTTAACAAAGAAGGTACTAGTAACAAAACTGAGTTAGAATCTGAGCAATACCTAATTGGTTATCAAAATGTTGTGGATGATCTTCAAAGAAAGCTGAAATTGAGAAATAGAGAAGTTACCATGAATAAAGGAAAGCTTCCTTTAAACCAACCTCCAGTCACCAAACAGGTTGCAGAAGAACTGAAAGAGGAACAACAAGGAGCTGTTGCAAATAAGAAACCTGAAAATAAAAAAGAAGAGGGACAACCTTCAAAGGAGGTTAAACCACTAGAAGTCACAGAGATAGTCAAACCTGCCCCCACTTTTAGTCTCAAAGCTGAGCTTCCAAAAGTGAAAATCTCCATCCCTCTTAATGAGCTACCGAAAAATAATGAGTACAGGGAAGAGATAACAAAGATGCTTAAAGGGAAAAATGAATGCCAACATGATATTCTAGAGCTATCTAATGATGCTCCTACCATAATATTTGGATCTTAGTTGGAAGAACTTGGCGATGAAGAAGTCCCTCCCTTCTACTTAAGCCTAAATGTCCATGATCAAATCTTGCACAATGCCTTAATAGACTCAGGAGCATCTCATAACCTAATGCCAAAATCTGTGTTGAAAGAGCTAGCATTAGAAGTGACTAGGACATACCAAGATCTTTTCTCCTTTGATTCTAGAAAAGTGCCCTGTTTGGGACTGATTAAGAACATGGTAGTGACTCTAACCCAACTCCCTACTAAAAGTGTCATGATGGATGTGGTGGTGGCTGATGTGAATGCGAAGTTCGGGATGCTTTTGTCAAGATCCTGGGTTTCAAAGTTGAAAGGAACTATGCAGATGGATTTGTCTTATGCCACAATTCCCGTTTTTGGAGCCAATAGGAGATTATATAGGGAAAACAGGATGGAGTATGTTGTCAGCAGTAAAAGAAAGCCTGAGAATCACCATATATATGCAGTTGATACAGACATGGGCTGCTCCATTTTTGTTGTTGATGGTCCTCATTGTGATCCTAACCCTCCCTCATATAGGGAAGTTGATGAAGATAAGGAATTTGCAGCTAGGTATGAAGCTTCTGAAAGAGAAAAAAATGAAGAAGGGTGGTGGAAAATGTATTTTGATGGTTCTGTGAGCAAAAATGGTGTTGGGGTAGGGGTTTGGATCATTCCTCCCAACAGGGAGTCTAGGGCACTTTCATACAAGCTGACATTTGAATGCACTAATAATGTTGCCGAATATGAAGCATTACTGTTGGGGTTGTGGGCTCTAAAAAATTTGGGAGCTAAGAAGATAGAGGTGTTTGGAGACTCTGAGCTGGTAGTGAACCAGATAAATGATAGTTACCAAGCCAAACACCCAAGAATGAGGGCATATAGAAATGAAGCTTGGGATTTCTTTGGAAATTTTTTCATAGAACATAAGATTAGAATAATTCCGAGGCATGAAAATGAGGTAGCAGATTCCTTGGTAGCTACTGTTGGAGGATTTAAGACCCCAATCTTCTCCCAAGCTAAGTATGAGGTCGAAATAATAAACAGGCCTTCTATTCATGATAATTCTAAGTATTGGCAGGTATTTGAAGATGACTTACAGGTCAGGATATTTTTAGAACTTTCTGATGAGTTTTCAAATGTGCATATTGATACTGAAAATGAGAACCTGGAAAACCTTTTAGAGGGAGAGAATGCTGAAGAAGAAGCTGAAAACCAAGGGTGGAAAAACAGGATGGGTGGTAAGGATATTATTCAATTAAAGAATAATTACACCCCTAAAGGCCTGATACCCATGGAAAATCTCTTTGATCAAGTTGATGTAGCCAAAAATCCAAAATTTCAACCTGCTCGAGAATCAGTAGAAGATCAAAACTTGGGTATAGAGAAAGATCCTCGAATGGTGAAACTGTCTAAAAGGCTACATGCTGACAAGAAAGGATGCTATGCAGAATTGATGAAAATATACACTGATCCTTTTTCCTGGACCTATGAAGACTTAAAGGAGTATGATACCTCAATCATATAGCATGTCATTCCACTCAAGCTAGGTGAGAAACCTTTTAAACAAAAATTAAGGAGAATCAATCCTAAGTTAACAGATATCATAGAGAAAGAAGTCAACAAAAATTTCAATGCAAAGATAATTGTTACCTTAAGGTTCTCACAATGGATAGAAAATCTGGTCCCAATCAGAAAGAAAAGTGGAGAAATTAGGATCTGTATTGATTTTAGGAACATGAACAGAGCATCAATCAAAGACAATTACCCTCTACCTAAAATGGAGCACATCTTACAGCAAGTGGTAGGAGCTGAAAGAATTTCAACCATGGATGGCTTCTCTTGGTATAATCAAATTAAAGTGCACCCAAAAGACCAGGAGAAAACCGCTTTTACAACTCCTTGGGGAACTTTCATGTATGCTAAGATGCCATTTGGTTTGATGAACACTGGAGCCACTTTCCAAAGGGCTATGGATATTGCATTTGCCAAAGAAAAAGATAAATTTGTGGTGGTATATATGGATGATATAACAGTCTTTTCAAAATCAGATAAAGAACATCTCAAGCATTTGGAGAGAGTTTTCATAAAATGCAGAAAATATGGCATTTCCTTGAATCCCAAGAAATCCTTTTTCGCTGTGGATGAAGCTAAGCCCTTAGGGCATATCATCACCAAAGATGGGATAAAAATTGATCCTGAGAGGGTCAGTGCTATTCAGAAAGTAGGGGAGCCGAGAAGCAAAAAGGAAATACAATCTTTCATTGGCCTAGTCGATTTTTTAAGGAGACTCATACCATTTTTTGCTGAAATAATGAGAAGTATTACAAATATGTTAAGAAAAGAGAATCAAATAAAGTGGACCAAAGAAGCCAGAGATTCTTTAAAAGGAATCAAGACAACCATCATCGAAGCTCCAGTGTTGGCTAGCCCAAACTTTACTAAGGATTTCCTAACTTTTTCATATGCATCTGAACATACAATAGGTGGGGTGCTATTGCAAAAAAATGACCAAAATGCTGAACAACCTATTGCTTTTTTTAGTAGAGTGCTGAGAGAAGGGGAATTGAAATATGATATCATGGAGAAATAGACTTATGCTCTCATAAAATCTTTGAAAGATTCCAGAGTCTATATTATACACTCTCACATCATTGCTTATGTCCCAAATAGTGTTGTGAAAATCATTTTGACCTAGTCTGATCTTGAAGGCAGAAGGGCCAAATGGATTGCAGTATTACTGGAATATGATTTAGAGATAAAACCCACAAAACTGGTGAAATGTCAAGGGTTAGCAAAATTAATGACTGAAGAAAATTGTGACTCTTTGCAACTAAATTTTTTGGAAGAGCATCCTAACTAGTCGAATGCAAACATACAGGTAAATCCTGAATTCTCCGAGTCTCCTTGGTATATTGACATTGTTTTTGTACTACAGAATCTACAAGCACCTACAGGGTTAAGTAAAAGCAGGGCTAGATCTGTAAAACTAAAAGCTGCCAAATATTGTATCATGAACCAATACCTATATTGGAAAGACCCTGGAGGAGTGCTTCTAAATTGTTTGATTGAATATGAAGCTAAACACATAAAAGAGGAATTCCACAAAGGGGACTGTGGAGGAGACCATTCTTGGAAGGAGACAGTAAACAAAATCCTGAGGGCAGGGTTTTACTGGCCCACAATGTTTACCGATGTTTACAAAGAGACTGTGGTTTGTCACTAATGTCAGATTTTTGATGGAAAAAGAAAGGTTGTTTCCCTCCCTCTACATCCTATCATAGTGGAAGCACCTTTTCAACAATGGGGTTTATATTTCATTGGGGAAATAAACCCAAACTCCTCTGGACAACACAGATGGATCCTGACGGCTACTGATTATTTTACCAAATGGATAGAAGCCATACCTACCAGAAGAGCGACTGAAAGAGTAATCATGGATTTTCTCGAAGATAACATCCTGTCTAGATTTGGATGCCCCAAAAGGATTGTAACTGATAATGCTCTAGATTTTTGTTCCAAAAAGATGATTAATTTCTGCCATAAGTACCATATCAGCTTAAATCATTCCACGACCTATTACCCTCAAGGAAACAGACTAGTAGAGTATTAAAACAAGAGCCTGGTGAGAATCATTAAAAAACTGTTAGAAGACAACAAGAGGTCTTCGCATACAAAGTTAAAGTATGCACTATGGGCCGACATAATTAACACGAAAAGAGCCATTGGAATGTCACCATTTCAGTTGGTGTATGGAGCCGAAGTGATTTTTCCAACATCCCTAGGTTTGCTTGTCATGAGATTATTACAGGGAATAAAAGAAGAACCAAATCACATGCAAAGAAGAGTAAATCAGATAGTTGAGTTGAATGAGCTAAGGAATAGGGCATATGACAAAGTAGAAAGCCATCAAGAAAAAATTAAGGAAGCCTTCAACAAAAAGGCCAAGGAATATTATTTTCAGGTTAATGACCTAGTTTTGAAGTGGAACGCCCCTAAAGAAGAAAAACATGGAAAGTTTGACCATATGTGGATGGGACCGTATGTTATTACAGCAATCCAAGGAATAAATTATTTTGTCTTGGAACATCAAGATGGATCTGGTTGGTTAGGAGGTCCAGTCAACGGGAGATTCTTAAAACATTACCTGTCCTAAGGGATGCATGTATTTCATGTACCATAGCCTATGTATATTTTTTTCATTTGTTTTACAGTTGTTTTGAAATCTCTGATGGAAAACCTGAAAGAATTGAAACCCTAAAGAAAAGAAGATAAGGTCGAGAAGGCTAGCCATGGTTCCTTTTTCTTTTCATGTGTGCACAGCCTAGATATGCGGCAGATACAGTTGCAGTTCTAAGAAATCAGAAGAAGTTGTTGACTATGAAGTTTGAACCACCCAATGGACTGGGCACCTAGTCTACAGAGTTCTTTTCTACCTTGTAGGGAGGATAGCATCCCCAGCTGAAGCCAGTTGTTGGCACCTATAAAATTTTTTGCACAAAGCCTAAGCGAAGGACTGACTCCACTGGTGAATTCCTTGAATAGATGGTTAAAACCCCCTCCCTAGTTATGTCCAGGTTGCTAAGGCCAAGAAGCAACTCAGTTGGAAAGGAAATAATGAGAAAAATGAAGGGTTTGGGAAGTTTAGGCATAAGGAGGTATCCCAAATAATAAAAAATGGGTAAAAAGACCAATAATCTATAGTCGGAAAGAAAATAAAGTGAAGGATAAAGCTCTAAAAATTCCCAACTGTTGATCTAGTGTGCGATAGAGATCCACGGTTCTTGATTGCCCTTGCATCGTGAAGTTGTGCGGAAAAGATCACAAGAGGGTAGTCTCAAGAGAAAAACTGCTAGGACAGATGGCAATTGGAGGAGCCCTCGCATGAGCATTTGAGCGGTAAGTGAAAACCACAAAAAGGCTCGTGATACCACTACAGCGGGAAAGCGAGATATAAGATCAACGGTGCAGGCTGGATGGTTAGAGATCGGGCGGTGCGAGGGACAAGTTGTCACATCAGCATGAAGTTCAGCGCAGATCACCGGCTCACGATAGAAAGAGATCATATCTATGACTGGCAGATATAGGAGATGCAAGGTTGATAACATAGCGAGCTCCACCGACGAGAGGGCTGAAAACTAGACACTTGGATAGCTCCCCACCATAGATACATCAAAGGGCAAGATCAATGCTCCTCGGTGATTGTCGCAAGGTGAAAGAGCACCCCTGATAAGCAGAAAAGGTGGTTGCGAGGTTGTATACCATCTACCAGGTATCACCACCTGAGCACCTCACAAGGAAAGTTAAGTGGTAACCCAAAACCAGAGGTTGGGTCGTGAGACCACCATATCTGTATAAGATGTTATATACGATGGATGGTTGAGATTTAAAGCTAATAGAAGATCCTACAGCGGAGATGAAAAGATGTCAAATCAGAAAATTTAAATAAGGGATCAGATCAACGTACTAGGGACAATGCCCAGCAGATCGACGGATTGAAAAGAGGGATAGTTGGCGAAGGTGAGCGGAAGTTATTCGGGAAAGTTTTATATATATAACGCGGCATGTGTAAAATAGGTATTTCTTTCTTGGACCTGTCAGAGTTGGAAGCTTCTGGAAGTGTGGAAGCCGAAAAGGACAACAGGGGAAAGGTCGCTCTCAAGCTTTTCATGACAGGTAGGGTCCCAAACGCCTTTGTTTACAATGTGCAACGTGTTTTATAGTCATTATAATGGCAGACGAACAGGTTTCTACTAGTTCTAAGGTCAGAGTAACCCTAGAGGACAGAGACTGTGATGTGTTTGACCCAAAACTTTGGCTCCCTATACTAGAAGTTAAAAGAAGGCTGAAATCTCTGCTTGAACAAGGGATAGATGTCCATAGGGTCCATTAGTTCTTTTTTATATTCTTTTTCCTGAAACAGATAATGCCTTTCCCAGAGTTCATGTCATGGTGTTCTATGAATTACTCAGAACCCCAACGAGTGATAATGAATGCCAATACGTCTAAAATCGTCTGTAGTATTGACGTTTCCATCATCCGAAGTACCCTTGCCGTGCCCGAGCCACTATCCCTAATTCCCAAAATTTTCTCTGAAGAAACGATCATTACTTTGTATAGGTAAATTTCCCCGTAAATCCGTAAAGCTTTCCTTGACACTTGTTTAAAGCCTAATGTAAACATTACAGATACCCCTTACCCGCTAGACGTCAGCCTTTTTAATGACCGCACCCAGTTGGTTTTTTCTTTGTTAGCACAATTTTTAGGTTTAGACTCAAACTTGTGGATAACTGAAGTACAACTGAGCCTATTGTTCAGTATTAGTGTTAGTTCCCTGGAGGCGGGAAGTGAGTCAGTACCATCCCTCAAGTTTGAGTAATTTTTGGCAGAAAAAATCCATGCACAGTTGAGTTGTTTTGAAAATACCATATTTTTTCAGTTTCAGGCATATTTGACTAAGATGCTTCTGCATAGCAGCGCAGACGAGTTAAGTTTCTCTTAGATAGTCTTTACAGGGAATTTAGAAGATAATGTTTTCAATTACATGAACTATATTCTATCTGGTGTGTACAAAGTTATGTTTGAAGAGGAACTACCCATAGTGCTCCTAGAAATGCAAACTCTGATGCAGTTCAAGGATGAACTAGTCGTGGGTGACTGGTTCTTGCTGAAAGATGCCACAGTGATAAGGATATATGGTTTTGTACATGAATCGTACTTTTTTCCAGCATTTTTAAATTGGAGGGTTTTTTCCCTGGAGTTCATTCGGTAGAGGCTAATTGCAGAAGAAGAACAGTTTGGGAAATATAAGAAAGGTTCTGATATCAAGCTCCCTTTGCAACTTGGCCCTTTTATTGTAAAGTTCAAAGAAGCTGTTAGCGAAGTGGAGAGATTGCTGAGAATATGGGATTCAAAAAAGGATGTAGCAATTGTATATGAACCTCTACATATCATAGCCAAAAGGAAGAAGAAAAATGGTCTAAAGGCATTTGAACACCAAGAGGCTGAGGGATTGTTGAAGGGGCGGAATTTATTGCAATATGAGCCCAAAGAGGAGGATGACCTAGATTTACAAGTCCAAGATTTGATCGTGACTGATGATCCTATGGAGACAGACCAACTACTTAACACTCTGGAGGTAGGCGGGAAGAGAGAATTACAAGAAATCATTTAAACACAAGAAGAAGAAGAAAGTGAAAAGAAAAGACTAAGAGTTGAAACACTAGAAGAATCAGCTATCCTAATAGATATTATAGAGGAGCAGAAAGAGGGGTTATCAACCCCAATTATCAAAGTCCAAGAATATAAATTCCAAGATACAGTGGGAGGGAGTGAGGATAGTAAATTTCCATCCCAAGAAGATATGTTTAAGTATCATGGGAAAAATAAGCAAGCATCCGTGCAGAAAACTTTTTGAACTAATTCCCATGGTAAGGAGTTTGTCAAAAACAGAGACGTCTTTGATGACGAGAAGGGATATCAAGACACACACTCTCAATCTAACGATATCCGATAAGGGAAAAATGACAAAGGAAAGAATAAATAGGAAGATGATACCCTTGCCAGATAGGATTCAATTTCATAGGCAAGTTGGGGAAGGTTTATATGATGACTTAGTGGAAGCGGCTTTGAAGATCTCTAATTTGGAAGTCACTGTAAATAAAATGGATGCCCAATTAAAACATAAAAGGTCAAAAAATAAAGCACTTCAGCAGCATATCAAAAAGCTGCAGTTTGATTTAATTGAGCAAGATGGCAGAGGCAAAGTAAGCAAGAAGCTGTTGATAGAAAAAGACAATTTGATCCATACCTTATAGAAGAGAATGAAAATTCCCAACACCCAGTTGATACAAGCTCCCAAAGAGACAAAGTTAATACAAGAGAAAGAAGATTTAAGTAGGGAAATCAACAATAATAAAGCTGAATTTCTAAGGTTTTGCAGAGAAAGAGGGGTGTTGGGAGAAAGAGAAGATGAGTTTGAAGAGTCGAATTGAAGAATTGAAGAATAGTTTGTCAAATATATGTTCACAGCATGCGAGCAAAGACCCGAATAAGGAGAAGGATGTATTGACCGCATTGTACAGGCTATGTCCCAGATCCACCTACAGGAGGTTGAAATACGAGAACTAAAGGAGGAGAATAAAAAATTGAAGGAAGAAAATGACGAAAGGGAAAGAGGGATAAATTCCCTACAGCAAAAATGTATGGAATTGGTAGCGATTAACAATAGGTTTTCACTGCAGATTATAGGGAGAGCAGCTATGCAGGGGTGCAAGCATTTGATTTGGGATTTAATTATCCAGGGAGCTGAGAGGTTTCAGACCTTATCTATATCTCATGAGGAAAAGGAGAAGATAGTTAATGATGTCTTTAAGAGCTGCACTGCCATGAAGGAAAAGCTGCACAGAAGGCCAAAAGAGACTGCATATAATGCCATAAACTTTTTAAATAGTTTGACAGATAAGGATGTCATAGATTTGAGCGTCAAAGACAGGGTCCGAACCATTGTTGCAGCAAAATGAATCCTAGGGGAAGTATGCGTTAGCCGAAGCTATAGAGGCCAAAGAAAATGAAATGAATGAACAGTTAACAGTGTTCAAAGGACAGTTTTGGAGGACTAGTAGAAAAAGGATTTCTTGCATTTTGGGATGAAAAGCAAAAATTGATTCCCCAAAGTGAACATAAAAGGTTGATGATTAGCAGACGGATGGATCATTCCAAGTTCAAACATAGGGGCTAGCCACTTTCAGGGAAAATATTGATGGACAAGTTGGATGAAGAGTTCGAGATGTTGTACAAAATTGATCTCTATTGGTGAAGGACTCCCACCCATGTCTTCTGTCGATCAACTTGACATAAGGGTCTTGGAGAAAGAGATGATAACTTATGACATCCCAGCATCTGAACTTTGGGTATCCATAGGAGAAATATAGAAAGATGAAATATACCTATCACGCTCCACTGGCAGCTGCTACATCTTAAAATTTGGATCTGTGCATTTTTTATAGAAAGTTTGTAATATATTTAGGATTTTGATTTTCCAGGACGTGGCAGTGAGTTGCCCATTATGTAATGAAGTTTCACCATCAGACAGATACTTTAAATATCTTTTATCATTTAACGGCATATCGACAAATGCAAGAAAGCAGTTAGGCTTATCTTCTTATATTTTTTGTTTTATGATAGTGACATATGAACTATGATGAGGTGTCCCTATATTGTAACTAATTTCTGTTTCAAATGGGCCGAGTATGAGACTCTAGGCCACTATAAGTTCCATGTATTTTCAAATGGAAAAGGGGGAGAACTTTTGGAACTCTGCATATTTTGTCTACTGTTGTTATTTTAGATATTTCTTGAATAAAAGTATCAGAAGATTACATGCGTTTTTCAGAGATTCCTGGTGTATTCGGTCTGGTAGTTTGTTTTTTCCTTTCTTATGTGATATGTGTTTCTTCCTTTGTTAATCCATATTGTTAACATTCCTTCGTACTTGGTTCAATGTAGTATCTGAATGAGATTCATAGAAATTATGCCTTCTTAATTTCTTACCAAGTATTTCACGAAATATTTCTACTAAAGTTGGTATAGGATTCATCTGTGTATGCCTTATATCAATGGACCGTTCATCTTTCTTTTGTTCCACCAATTAAATCACTTCGACCTACTTGTTGGTTTTCTACCTTTCCTCTGTATGAATGTATCTGCTAAGCATTTGATAATAATGTTTATGTTATACTTTAATTTACTCCATTGCCCAATATAGATCCCTATTTTTCCCCAGAAATCTGACCTTCTGTGTATGTTTTAATAAAACATATTGGAAATGAATGCTGGTGTTCCTTTTTCATGGTTGATGCCCTTGATTATTTCCAGTTTTTCATTATTTATTGAGAGAGCCCTTTTAGACTCTGTTGGGTCAGTAACATTAGTCCAAAGATTCGTTGGTGGATACCCCAAATTACCCTTCTTACAACCTGGGGGTCGATTTGGGTGTTAACAAATTGGCGTCGCTGCCAGGTGCCGCATGTTTTCTTGTTTTTTCCTTGCAAGAATGACAAAGAATTCCAAGGATTCAAAGAAAAGAGAGATCCCTGTGGGAAAACATAGATTTCCATATTTTTTAAGGTTGTACAAATTTTTCCCTTGTGACTCCACTCGTAAATATTGATATTCAAAGAAAGAATTCCACTGGGGACGAACGTCGAAGTTGAATTCTAGCTCTGAAGGAGATCTTGACAAGGCATCCTGGCCTCAAGAAAATCCATACTAGAAGTAATCTTATTTCTGAAATTCTGCTAGTTGTTGATAATCCGA
>BSBM01000986.1:9275000-9292500 GCA_027924585.1 Larix kaempferi | reverse complement strand
GGAGATGTTGATGATAATGGTGATGGTGATGAAGATGATGTTGATGATGATGGCGATGTTGATGAGGAACTTAGCGATGACAATGATGATGAAGATGTTGATGCTGATGGTGATGCTGATGATGGTGATGCTGATGGTGATGGTGATGGTGATGGTGATGGTGATGATGATGAAGAAGAAGATGATGATGATGGAGATGTTGATGAGGAAGGGGGAGATGAAAATGATGATGAATATGTTGTTGATGATGATGATGGTGATGATGATGAAGATGTTGATGATGATGGTGATGGTGATGGTGATGAAGATGATGATGATGATGATGATGATGATAATGATGAAGATGATAATGATGGAGATGTTGATGATGATGGTGATGGTGATGAAGATTGATGATGATGGAGATGTTGATGATGATGGTGATAGTGATGGTGATGAAGATGATGGTGATGATGATGAAGAAGATGATGATGATGGAGATGTTGATGTTAGTTTTTCAGCATTTAATTCAATCTGATCTAGGATCTTAATTGAGAAACAACACGTACAGCTTAAAAAGTACAAGAGACAAGAGACACAAAACATTTCACCAGGGAAAACCGAGAAGGTGAAAAATCCCACAACTTCCTCAGAGATAGAATGAGCACCAATACACAGATCACAAAGATGAATCCCTAAAAGATAAATGTATGCAGCAGCTACTCCTCCTCCACTTGTGCACACTCCTCCTCTCTCTCTCACTAATGCAAAGTGAGTGAGTGAGTGAGCGTATCAAATTAGAGAGTCACACTCTCTATTTATACTTTTACTTTCACTTGACCTTTACTCAACTAGGTCGGCCCTAGCTTAACAACTTAACATAATGATGACTAGGCCGACACCACTAGGGTGTTCTAATAACCCTTGAACCCACATGACTCATACAGGGCCGACCCCACCAATGTGGTATAATAACCCATCAAGTATAAGTTACGACACTTACAATATAACTTGTGACACTTGCAAGTACAAATGACGACACTTCCAATCAGAAGAATAATAAATCTCCGTTGGGGATACAATAAAGTACAAATGTAATACATACAATATACAAGTGAATATCTTCCGAAGTTACAAATACATCAACACTCCCTCTTAACTAGGAAGGTATTCTCTTGACATAGGTCATCAATACATGTTGCCACAAGTCTTCAATTTTGGAGCTGGATCATCTTCACTGGACCACGGAGCATCATTGTTACTGCTGCTGCACTCGTCATCTCGATCACTAGTGCTATCTCTCAATTCTTCTCGTCATAGGAAGTTCTACAGAGCCATCCCTTTTTCATGCTGGTTGTAGGCCTAGCCTCATGTAGGTATTCAACATATCTGGCCATCCTGTGGAATGTGCATCAACAAAACCTCAAAAGAGCATCCCAGTACTTTTACGAGCACACAGCTCAACCCATCAGATCTCCCAGGATATTTTACATGTGACCACCACAAAACCTCGAAAGAGCATACGAGCTCAAACTAATGGATCTCCTAAGATCTTTTACATGTGGTCAGGAAAAACCTTATAACCTGCAAGATCTCTAAAGAGCATCCCAGGACTTTTATGAGCACAAAGCTAAACCTATCGGATCTCCCAGGATCTTTTCTATGCTACCTGTAGCAAAACCTTGAAAGAGTATCCAAGATCAAACTATCGAATCTCCCAGGATCTTTTCTATACTACCTGTACAATCTGTCCACAGACAACCTGTAGCAAAACCTCGAAAGAGTATCCGAGCTCAAACTATCAGATATCCTAGGATCTTTTCTATGCTACCTGCACAATCTGTCCATGGCCAACCTGTAGCAAAACCTCGAAAGAGTGTCCAAGCTCAAACTATCGGATCTCCCAGGATCTTTTCTATGCTACCTACACAATCTGTCCCCGTCCAACCTGTAGCAAAACCTCGAAAGAGTATCCGAGCTCAAACTATCCGATCTCCCAGGATCTTTTCTATGCTACCTACACAATCTGTCCATGGCCATGGAGTATCATCCTGATACTCATGATCATACTGATCATCATCATGCAGTACATCATCCTGATGTATATCATCTGGAGCATCATCCTAATGCTCATGATAATCCTGATCATCATCACAGCATCACCCTGATGCATATCATCTAGACCATCGTCTTGATGCTCATCACACATGATCATCCTAATCATCATCACAACATCACCCTGATGCATATCATCTGGAGCATCATCCTGATTCTCATCACACATGATTATCCTAGTCATCATCATAGCATCATCCTGATTCACATCATCTGGAGCATCATCCTGATGCTCATCATACATAGCAGTAACTGGAGCATCGTCCGATGCTCATCACACAGTGCCTACATCCACGGCCATGGGAAGGATCCTCCTACCACCATGCTTGGAATGGCTCCTGCAAATGTGTCCCATCACTTCTTCCTCGAAGTATCTTCTATCTGAAGAACACCAAGCCTCTCTCTGAAGTACTTGAACTTCACTCTGGCTAGTGTTTTGGTCAACACATCTGTAGTATGCTCATCTGTCACAACATACTGGAGCTTCACTACTCCTCTCTTCACCATATCCCTAATTCAGTGATATTTTATCTTGATGTTCTTTGACCTGTCATGGAACACCGAGTTCTATGACAACTTCACACAACTTTGGTTGTCACAATAGATACAGGTAGCATCGAACTGGAGATCAAATAAATTAGACATTAGCTTCCTTAGCCATACTACCTCACAACTAGACTAACAACCTGCAACATACTCTACTTCCGCTGTACTCAGAGCTACACAGGATTGCTTCCTGCTAAACTAAGAGATCACACCTGATCCCATTCTGAAGCAGCACCCCGAAGTGCTGTTCCTATCTGCAACACTATCTGCCCAATCTGAATCAAAATAACCCTCCAGGTTAAACTTTTGATTCGCATCATACTTGATCCCATAATCAATTGTACCCTTCAGGTACCTCAGAATATGCTTTATAGCAATCAGGTGAACATGTCTAGGATCTGTCAGAAACTGGCTCAAGGTGTTCACCAAAAAGCAAATATCTAGTCTCGTGTTCGTCAGGTACATCAAGGACCCAATCATCTGACGATACACGGTGACATCAATTGACTCTGATGAAGCATCACTCAATAGCTTCAGGTTCGATGCCATAGGTGTGGCCATGTCCTTGCAGTTCATCATCTCGAACCGCTTCAGGATCTCTACTACATACTTCCCTTGTCCAAGGAATATTCCATTTGCACTCTGCCACACCTCCATACCTAGAAAGTAATGCATCATGCCCAAGTCCTTCATCTCGAACTCGGCAGCAAGCTTCCTCTTCGTGTCGGCAATCAATCTATCCTCACCTGTCACAAACAGGTCATCCACATACAATAGAAGTATCACTGGATTGCCCTCCTCAACCTTGTAGTAAAGGTTGGAATTTGCTTTACTCTTGGTAAAGCCCAAACTGGACAGGAATTTGTCTATCCTGTCGTACCATGTCCTAGGTGCTTGCTTTAAACCATACAAGGATTTCTTCAATTTACACACATATGACTCCCAGTCATGTGTCTCAAAACCGAGTGGTTGTTCCACATGCACTTCCTCTTCAACTACACCATTCAAGAAAGCTGTCTTAACATCCATTTGGTGTATCTTCCACTTCATCACTGCATCTAGAGCAAGTATTGTTCTAATGGAAGTGTATCTAGCTATAGGTGCAAAAGTCTCTTCATAATCTATCCCTTCTTTCTGGGAGAAGCCACGAGCCACAAACCTTGCCTTGTATTTCTATATGCCGCCATCTGCAGCATGCTTGATCTTGTAGATCTACATAAAAGTCACAACAGACTTCCCTTCTGGTCTTGGGACCACATCCCAAACATCATTCTTCATGATCGACTGGTATTCCTTGATCATGGAATTCTTCCATTACTGTATCCCTGATCCTGGGAAATTCAGATGCTTCAACATCTTCAATAGGTAGTTTTCTTGAACTTCATTGCCGGAACAAATGTTGTTGTCCTTGTAGATGATTGTACACGATCTTTCCTACAAGTCAAATTCAATTGCATGATTAGAAACTTATCATGGTTTTTAGAACAAAGTCTTACACACAAAGGCATATGTCATACATGCAATTATCTTAGCCAATGCTTCAATACAACATTCATCCATATCCCGTATTCATACGGTGACTTTCTAGATGCCTTCCATCTCTATCAGAACATTGTTAAGAGTTTGCACTACTCCCAACATGTCAACAAAGAGGTTTCATTCTAGATAAGTAGCAATGGAATGTTGTACAGTGCCATAGGCCACTTACCCATCACATGCATATTAGTAGTATACTGTTCAATAATGCAATTATTCTAATATGAATAATACACAACCTAAGTCTAGGAACATAAGTATATACATCATTGAACAATATTATTTAAACAATCATATATACAATAAATGACCATTCAAAAACTTATCTTTGTTTGGTTGTGGGGTGGACTCCCTCTCAATCTTTGCTTCCTTGCAGGAACTACTGGAGTGTGCTCCTTCTTGATCTTTTCTTCCTTCATGATATCATCATGATTATATGTCTTTGAACTTCTATCCATCTTGGACCACTATGTGTGCACTAGTGTCATCATTGTGTCATCCTCAATATCTCCTACATAATCATACATGCATTAGTATAATCTCAATTCTTATCAAAACATTATGATTCTAATAATATTAATCATGTATGGTCATGATCATTCATACACAAGCATTAGTATTCAAGGTTTCGGGGAGGAGTTCTTTTACTCATGCATATTTTTATTTGACCATAGGACTCTTCTAGTTTGTCATATCATTAATCAAACTAAGAAGCATAATATTGTGAGGCACCTGCAATAATTAATTAACAAGAATACGCGAAATAGCAGAAATGACAGAACTCAGAATCACTTTTATATTGATCACAGGCCACTTCGAGGGGGAAACCTCCTTTGAGCAAGCTCAATACAAATAACTTCACGGTGCCTTCATAGGTCTCAACACACACTTATATACTAATTCTAGGCGCCAATACTATGGGTCGAAACCATGGGCCGTTACAAACTATGGTTCAACAATACTACGGGCGACTTACAAAGCATATGCGCCAACAACAATAACACAAACTATTGATCAACAAATACTATGGGACGACTTACAAAGCATATGCGTCCAACAACAACATACTAACAAAGTAAAGACATGGGTTCCTAACATCCCCTCCCCCTTAAAAAAAGCTTTGTCCTCAAAGCTTTAGATGTGGAAATTGTTGTTGAATCTGAAGGAGTGGTTCCCATGTAGCATCTTCTGGTTACATGCCGTGCCACTGAATTAAGACCTCTGTGATAGAGCGAGAGCGAAGCTGACGCGTGCGCCGATTGAGGATGGCCTCTGGCTCCAAAAGGATGGATCCTTCATTATCCAGTTCGGGTAAAATCGTTTGGCCACTGATGTTGGGGCCAAGAACTTTCTTCAGACAAGAGACATGAAAGACTGGATGAATGCGGGAAGAAGGAGGAAGTTCCAATTTATAAGCAACAGACCCAATCTGCTGAAGAATCCGATATGGCCCATAGAACTTTGGAGCGAGCTTATGACGCCCTTTGAGTTTCAAGGAGGATTGTTTGTACAGCTGGAGACGAAGAAAAACCATATCGCCGACTTGAAAAGTGCGCTCCGAACGGTGCTGATCAGCTTGTTGCTTCATGCGATTTCTTGCCATGTGAAGATTGTCCCGCAAAATGTGAAGAATCTGATCGTAGTTGCGAAGGACCGTGTCAACTTCCTGAACTGGTGAACTGGTGGGGGTGTAGGGAATAAGAGCTGGAGGTGCCTGACCATAGACTGCTTCATATGGGGTCATTTTAGAGGCAGTGTGGTAAGAGGTATTGTACCACCATTCAGCGAGAGGGAGCCACTTTTCCCACTGATGTTGTTGTTCCGAGGTGAAGCAACGAAGATAAGTTTCCAAGCATTTATTGACAATTTCGGTCTGACCATCTGTTTGTGGGCGATACCCTGAACTCATCTTCAATTTGGTGCCAGTGTGGTGAAATAGTTCTGTCCAAAAATGACTAGTGAAAGTTGCATCACGATCCGAGACAATGGAAGAAGGGATGCCATGAAGACAAAAGATTTGGTGCATAAAAATTTGAGCGACGGAGGAGGCTGTATAGGGATGGCTAAGAGCACAAAAATGACTATATTTGGAGAGACGATCAACCACAACGAGAATCACTGTCTTCCCGCTAGATTTAGGGAGCCCTTCAATGAAATCCATAGAAATATCTGTCCAAATCCGTGTAGGTATGGGCAAGGGTTCAAGCAATCCTGGAAGGAGTGTTGTTTCACCCTTATTGCGTTGGCAGGTATCACATTCGGCCACCATCTGTTGAATTGTCCTTTTCATGCCCTGCCAAAAGAAGTTACGCCGTGCTCGTTCATATGTTTTGAGGAACCCAGAGTGCCCAGCCGATGGAGAAGCATGGAGTTCATAGAAGACAGCCTGTTGAAGATCTGTGCTCTGGGGAAGCACCAGACGACCCTTGTATCGCAGAGAAGCACCATCCCAAGAGTAATGTGGGACAGCAGAAGGATTGTTGGTCAAGCGTTGGATGATCTGAGATAAGGAAGAGTCATTGACATAACCCTGTTGAACAGATTGCAGCCAATTCGGAACAGGCATAGAAATAGCTGAAAGAGAACCTTGGGCATCAAATGTGCGAGAAAGAGCATCTGCCACAATATTGTCTTTACCCTTCTTGTAAGTGATCTCATAGTCATAACCCATGAGTTTGCTAACCCATTTCTATTGTGTCGGGGAGGAGACACGCTGGTCCAAGAAATATTTCAGGCTCTGGTGATCAGTCTTGATGCAGAAATGATTCCCTAATAGGTATGGACGCCACTTCTGTACTGCATGCAAAATAGCCATCATTTCCTTCTCATAGGTAGAGGCAGCTAAATTCTTACCTGAAAGGGCTTTGCTGGTGAATGCAATGGGGTGTTCATCTTGAAGGAGAACAGCACCAAGTCCATTGCCGCAAGCATCACTCTCAATAGTGAAGGGCTTGGAAAAATCAGGCATAGCTAGCACCGGTGTAGTACACATAGCTTGTTTTAGTTTATCAAATGCACACTGAGTAGCAGGTGTCCATGTAAAAGCATCTTTTTTCAATAGAGTAGTTAATGGAGCTGCAATCTTCCCATAATCCTTTACAAACTTGCGGTAGTAGCCAGTCAACCCCAAAAATCCACGAAGGCTCTTGAGTGTCTGAGGATGTGGCCAATTGTTCATGGCCTCGATTTTGGCAGGGTCCACGCGAACCCCTTGTGCTGAGATAATGTGCCCAAGATACTCAACTTCCTTTTGTCCAAAAACACATTTAGATTGCTTGGCATGGAGATGATGGTCAGAAAAAAGTTGTATGACAAGATCCAGATGCTGGAGATGTTCATCCCATGTTTTACTGTAGATGAGGATATCATCAAAGAATACCAGAATGAATTTCCGCAAGTATGGTCGAAATATTTTATTCATTAAGGCCTGGAATGTGGAAGGAGCATTAGTGAGGCCAAAGGGCATGACCAAAAACTCATAATGGCCATCATGTGTGCGGAAAGCTATTTTAGGAATATCATCCTCATGAACCCGAATTTGATGATACCCCGAACGAAGATCCAACCTGGAGAAAAAGTGAGCCCCATGAAGCTCATCAAGAAGCTCATCAACAACAGGAATTGGAAACTTATCCTTGATGGTGAGGTGATTAAGTGCTCGGAAGTCAATGCAGAGGCACCATGACCCATCTTTTTTGCGGACAAGAATAACTAGAGAAGAAAAGGAACTAGTGCTTGGGCGAATAATACCTGCTTCAATAAGTCCCGAACGAGCATTTCAATCTCCGTTTTTTGGTGAAATGGGTAGCGATAGGGCCTGATGTTGGGAGGAACACTTCCAGGAAGGAGCTGAATACGATGGTTTTCTGGCCTGGAAGGTGGTAATCCGACTGGTTCAGCAAAGACACCTGTATATCGATCCAGAATTTGTTGTAGATCCAAAGGAGTAGTGGAGACCGCTGATGGTTGCATCTGGATGGAATGGATCTGAGCGATGACACCATGTGAATTCTTCTTGAGGAGTTTTTCCATGCGATGTGAACTGATGATGCTGAGAGAACCTGGTTGTAATCCTGTCAATGTGTGTTTGTGTCCATTCTCGGAAAACTACATCTAAAGTTCGGCAAAATCCCATAAGATAGGGCCGAGTGTGCATAGCCATTGAGCGCTCAAAACCACATCACATCCACCTAAGGGCAAGGAAAACATGTCAGAGCGCAAGGTATAATATCCCATAGAGATACACACATTTCGACACTTCCCTTTGCAAGGTAAGGTGCCCCCATTGGCAATCATGACTTCAAAGTTGGAGCAAGGATGGATAAAACAATCAGCTTGTTTGGCGATCCGAGGGTCAATGAAATTATGCGTGCTACCAGAATCAATGAGGATTGTAAGAGGAAGCTTCTTGAAGTAACCCCTGACCCGCATTGTTTGGGGGGTGGTGATTCCAGCTAAAGCATGAAGAGATATCTCTGGCTGGTCATCCTGAGACGGAGGGTCAATAGGCGGTTCATGAATGTCGACCGGAGGATCCAGTGCTTCTGGATCTTCGTCCCCCATTTCAGAGGCAGGCAGAGACTCCACATCCAAGAGATAGATCTTTTGCTGAACACATCTATGTCCCCGAGTGAATTTCTCATCACAATTATAGCAAAGCCCCTTTTCTCTGCGTGCTTGCATCTCTGTTTCAGACAAACGCTTGATAGGAGTCAGTCGAGGAGCCTGCGGTATAGGTGGTCGCTGAGAACCCATATTTTGGAAGGGAACAAAAGTGGGCTTGGAGCGTTGGTGGGCTGCAATCTTGTCTTCTGCCAACTTAGCCAACCCGAGTGCTTCCATCATTGTGTTGGGACAAAACATTTTGACCTCAGAGCGAATGGCATCCTTTAGACCACTGATAAAACAACTCCGATAAAATTCATCAGACAATCCTTCGGTGTGGTTGGCTAGATTCTCAAATTCGGTTTGATACTCTCTCACAGTTCCAGTTTGGCGAAGTTTAGTGAGGGCTCCTGTGAAGTCATCAAAAGCACTAGGACCAAATCGTTGTAAAAGGAGCTGGCAAAAGTCTGGCCAGTTGGGCTCTGGATGAGCCTTGACGTACCAACGGTACCATTGAAGAGCTTCCTGTTCCAAATGAAAGGATGCCAATGGAACTTTGTTGACATCAAAAGTATTATGCAGACTGAAGTACCGTTCTGCACGATAGATCCATCCAGTTGGATCGGTGCCATTGAAGCGAGGAAAATCAAGCTTCGGACCACGAAAATTGCTGGAAGAAGAGAACCCATTGTCTACTGAAGACTCGGACTGTCGTTTGTTGTTCATAGCTGAATGTTCAAGATGGAGACCGAGAAATTTTTCATCCAGATCCTGGAGTTTGGATTGGATGGCTGCAAGTGCTTCCTCCATGGTTTTTGCTCCTGCACGGGTGACAACCATAACCAGGATTTTTTTTTTTCCTGACTGGGTAGGAAAACAAAAACAGGAACTACTTCAGTAAGGGAAAATTTGGATTTGGGAAAAAATAAGAAGGGTAATTGGGGTTTGACTAGGTTTTGGACACTGTTGGATAGACAGGGAAACAAAAATGAGGATTTCAGAAACGGTGTGAAAGAATGGGAAAATTTGGCAGAGGGGAACAAAGAAGCAGAATTCAGAAAGTAACTCTGTGGTAAAATTTGAAGGTGATTGGGTGAAATCTGAGGAAGTTATGGCAAACCCTAAAAATAGACAAATGTGGGATTTCGGGCTTTGGGAAGGGGAATTGGGGATAGGGTCCTCAGGACTGAAATATGCAGAATGGGATGACAGGGGTTCCCCAAAAATTTCAAGGAAAACAAAGTGAAAATAAGGGAGATATGGAGAAAAAACTGTTTTTTTTCTTTTTTCTTTTTTCAGTTCAGACTGGAGCGGCTACGGCTCGAAAGAGATTTGGAACAGCGCCGAATGGTTTTTTTTTTTTAGTTCAGACTGGAGCGACTACGGCTCAAAAGAGATCTAGAACATCATCGAATGGATTGAAAACGGTTGAATCTGGAATGGCTTGCAAAATAGATCTGAAACGACGCAGCAGTGATCGACAATAGTTCAGCTGAAAGTAGATATGGACCCCAGGTATGTGCGGCTTCCTAACAGTTCAGGGGTTTCACTCGGCTACCAATGCTGTCTGACGGCTTGCGTATTGGGGCAATACCCCTCACTCCACGGCTCAGGTAAAACTGATAACCGCTTTGCCACAAACGATAGCTCTTGGTTTACCTCACGGGTGGGAACTAGTCAATCAGGTAGGGGTCGTTGCCCTTTTCACTGGCAGGTCCTCTCAATGGGCCAGCTACTTCGGGGTTCCTGTGGTACTCCTCACAATGAGTTTTAGGGCTTATGCCCAATTACTTCCCACAGTTAAGCAGATAGGGATTATTCCCAAATCCGAACCTGCAACAGATGCGAAAAAAAAAATTTGGCAGAAATTTCACCCAGCGAGCCCAAGAAAGTGCTCTGATACCAGATGTGAGGCACCTGCAACAATTAATTAACAAGAATACACGAAATAGCAAAAATGACAGAACTTAGAATCACTTTTATATTGATCACGGGCCACTTCGAGGGGGCAACCTCCTTTGATCAAGCTCAATACAAATAACTTCACGGTGCCTTCATAGGTCTCAACACACACTTATATACTAATTCTAGGTGCCAATACTATGGGTCGAAACCATGGGCCGTTACAAACTATGGATCAACAATACTACGGGTGACTTACAAAGCATATGTGCCAACAACAATAACACAAACTATTGATCAACAAATACTACGGGACGACTTACAAAGCATATGCGTCCAACAACAACATACTAACAAAGTAAAGACATGGGTTCCTAACAAATATGCATAAACCCATGATTTCCCAAACTTATAACTTCACGAATTATCAATCATACCAAGTATACTTATATAAGATCCTAACACAAGGTAGGATTGTAACTCTATATAGGAAAACATACCTGGATTATCATGCTTGTCTTGTTGGGTATGTTATATCTCTTCACATGGTCGCTGCGTGTACAACACGATCCCTACGGCACTAGTGATTCGCCTGCGCCGGGCGCGTCCGGAGGGGGGGGGTTTAGAGGGGGGGGTAGCCCGACAGGGCCCACCCCCTTCGTTTCGGACCGTTAGGTTCCGAAACGACACGGAGCGCAAAATTTTTTGGGTTGCTTTTTGCTTTTTCACAATTTTCGACCCATTGTACTCTAATCTAATTCCGGTAAAAGGAATTAGGGTTGTAACCTAATTCGGGTAAACGAATTAGGGTTTTAGATGCTGCAGAATACCATTTATTGTATTGTACATGTAAAATAAACATATAATGAAAAAGGAGCTATGCGGCTCTAAGTTTGGCTGGTTTTTTCCCGGTTAAGGGTTTCCAGGTGAAAATCTCTGTGTAATGTGTGTGCCATTGTGTATTTTCTGTTAATGCTTAAGAATCATATGAGTTTGTACTTCACTGTTAAGGTTTAAAACTTACATTTGGTATCAGAGCATTTTTTGGGTTCAGAGGGACGCCTTTGTTTCCAAGGGTTTGGCTCGATCTTGGATTTGTGATAAACCTGGTTTCAGTGGGAGCTTTGCAGCGGTGATTTATTTCTTTAAAGAATGGCGAGCAGTTCTAGATTCGAGATTGAGAAATTTAATGGTCAGAGCTTTGAGCTATGGAAGCTCAAGATGGAAGATCTTCTGGTAGATAGAGAACAATGGATCGCTGTAGATCCAGGTACCATGCCCTCTGGTATGGTAAAAGAAGAATGGGAAAAGTTGGAAAGAAAAGCAAGGAGCACCATTCGTCTTTGCCTCGCAGATTCGGTATTGGTGAACGTATCTGGAGAAGACAGTGCAAAGAAGCTATGGGACAAACTGGGAAATCTGTATCAGTCAAAGTCCCTGGTAAATAAGTTATTTCTGCGAAAGAAATTGTACCTTCTGAGGATGACTGATGGAGACTCTGTATCAGAGCATCTAAACGCCTTCAATACTCTGGTAAGTCAGTTGACATCTGTTGGTATTGCACTTGATGATGATGAAAAGTGTATTAGTCTGTTGTGCTCTTTGCCAGATTCATGGGATAATCTGGTCATAGCTATTGGGAGTAATGCAACCACGCTAAACTTCGAGAATGTGGTTGCATCCCTACTATCGGAGGAAATGAGGCGGAGATCCATAGACAGTTCAGCCAAGGATGCCTTATTTGTAAGAGGTCGCCCTGGAGACAGATCTAAAAATAAGTCTTCAGGTGGTAGATCTAAATCTAGAGGGAGATCTAAATCTCCAGGACCTTCTGTAAGAAAATGCTGGAAGTGCGGAAAAGCTGGGCATTACAAGAAGGATTGTAAATCGAAAATTACTGATAAAAGTAGAGGACCTAATGACGCTCCATCCGCAGATGGGAAAGAATCTACAGAGGAAGGAGGAGATGTGTATCTGGCATCTTCAAGTACACATGCAGAGCATGATTCGTGGTTGATTGACTCAGGTGCGTCTTATCATATGACTCCTCACAGGGAGTGGTTTTCTGAATACGAAAAGTATGATGGAGGAGATGTATTTCTGGGAGACAACTCGGTAGCGAAAATCATAGGTCGAGGAAAGGTCAAGCTACTGCTCAAAGATGGAAGGGTTAAAACTCTTCCCGGGGTTCTGCACATTCCAAAGTTGGCTAGAAACCTTATATATGTAAGTAAAATGGATGATGCAGGTGTGAAAACTTTATTTGAAAAGAACACATGCAAGATGGTTCGAGAGTCATTGGTGCTGATGAGGGGAGTTCGGATTGGAACTCTATACAAGTTGTTGGGAAGCACCTTCAAAAATGGATGTAACAGCACTATTGCTTCTGAGGGTAAAAATGAAGGAGACAGAGTCCTTGCTGTCTCTAGTGAGAAGACATCGCTATGGCATCGAAGGCTGGGACATATTGGAGAAAAGGGTCTTCGACTATTACAAGGTAAAAGTATGGCTGAAGGCATGTCTGATTTCACATTAGATTTCGATTTCTGTGAACATTGCTTATATGGTAAACAGAATCGGGTACGATTCTCATCTGGTGTTGTAAGAGCTAAAGGAATCTTAGAATTAATACACAGTGATGTTTTTGGACCTGTGCCTGTTCCATCACTAGGTAAATCTGTGTATTATGTTTCATTCATAGATGATTTCTCAAGAAAAACTTGGATTTATTTCCTACGTAAGAAATCTGAGGTTTTTAATAAATTCAAAGAATTTAAGGCTCTTGTAGAAAATCAAACTGAGAAGAAAATAAAAGTACTCAGAACAGATAACGGTGGAGAATTCTGTGAAAGTGAATTTGAGGAGTTCTGTAAAACGTGTGGAATAGCAAGGCAAAAGACTACTCCATACACACCTCAACAGAATGGGGTTGCAGAAAGGATGAACAGGACATTGATGGAAAAGGCAAGGAGTATGCTCAGTGGTGCAGGGCTAGCACAACAATTCTGGGCAGAAGCTGTTGACACTGCGTGTTACCTAGTGAATAGGACACCCACATCAGCGTTGGTTGACAAGACACCTCATGAGGTTTGGACTGGTAAGAAACCCTCTCTCTCTCATCTCAGAGTGTTTGGGTGTGATGCTTTTGTACATGTTCCAAAGGAGAAAAGGAGCAAGTTGGATAATAAAGCAGAAAAATGTATCTTCATTGGTTACAAGGATGGAGTGAAAGGTTACAAGCTGTGGAACCCAGTAAAAAGGCAAACAGTTTACAGTCGAGATGTGATCTTCAGAGAAGTTGAAAGCACTTCCAAGATTGAGGATGTACCAAAGGAAAAGGATTCAGAGAAGCTACACTTTGATATCAAGGATGAAAGAGGTGACTCTTTTGAGGAACCAGATTCGTCTGAATCAGATGAGGAGGCAGAATCGTCTGAATCAGATGAAGAGGCGGATCCACAGACTCCGGTATTGAGGAGATCTGACCGAGAAAGAAGGCAAGTTGAAAGGTACAGTCCCCCTGATTTTCGTTCTAATTTTGTGTTATCTATTACTGATGATGATCCTAGAACTGCTAAAGAGGCAATGGATTCAGAAGATAGTAAACTATGGAAGAAGGCCATGATAGAAGAAATGGATGCCTTGGACAAAAATGAGGCATGGGATCTGGTTGAGTTGCCAGAAGGAAGAAAGCCTATTGGAAGCAAATGGGTATTCAAGAAAAAGTTAAATGCAGCAGGTAAAGTGGAGAAGTACAAGGCTCGACTAGTTGCGAAAGGTTATTCCCAAATTGAGGGCATCGATTTTGGTGAGATTTTTTCACCTGTTGCAAAATTGACTTCTATTAGATTTCTTTTATCTATTTCTGCTGCTTTTGATCTTGAAGTAGAACAGATGGATGTAAAGACGGCTTTCCTACATGGAAATCTTAATGAAGAGATCTATATGAAGCAACCAGAACGGTTTGTGGTGAAAGGAAGAAAGGAGCTTGTCTGTAAGCTGAAAAAGTCTCTCTACGGTTTGAAACAATCTCCCAGAATGTGGTATCAAAAATTTGATACTTATATACTGGGACTTGGTTTCTCAAGAAGCAAAGCTGATCACTGTGTTTATTTTAAGCTAATTGGTGATCATTTTATTTATGTAATATTGTATGTTGATGATATGTTGCTAATTGGAAACAACAAAGAAATCATCAAGGATGTCAAGAATCAGCTGTCATCTGAATTTGACATGAAAGATCTTGGTGCTGCAAATTTCATTTTGGGCATGGAAATAAAAAGAGATCGTGAAAACAGGAAACTGTGGTTAAATCAGAGGAAATATGTTGAAACGATATTGAAGAGATTTAATATGCACGAAAGCAAACCAGTGAAGGTGCCCATTCCTGTAGGTGTAAGGTTATCTGCAGAACAGTGTCCCACTACACGAGAAGAGGTAGAGGACATGTCTCATGTTCCCTATGCTAGTGCAGTTGGCAGTCTGATGTATGCCATGGTTTGTACTAGACCAGATATAGCCCATGCAGTGGGAGTTTTGAGTAGATACATGTCAAAACCAGGAAAGGAACATTGGACTGCAGTAAAGAGGGTCTTCAGGTATTTGCGTGGCACTACAGATTCTGCAATCTGCTACCAAGGAAGACCCGGCCTAAACAGAGAGATAGATATACAAGGATTTGTTGATGCTGACTGGGCTGGAGATCTTGATCACAGAAGATCTACAAGTGGCTACGTTTTTAAACTATTCGGAGGAGCAATCAGTTGGATGAGTAGAAGACAAGCTGTAGTTGCACTCTCAACTACAGAAGCTGAATACATGGCAGCTACCCATGCAAGTAAGGAAGCTGTATGGTTGCAAAGATTGTGTTCAGGTATTGGTTTTGTTCAGAATGCAGTAAAAATTGGTTGTGATAGCTCAAGTGCAATATTTCTGGCAAAGAACCCTGCTTATCACTCGAGGACAAAGCACATTGATGTGCAGTACCATTTCGTCAGAGACATGGTTGAACAGAACAAAGTGTTGCTGGAGAAGGTTGACACTTTGGTAAATGTTGCAGACTCTTTGACAAAGTCTGTGAGTACTCAGAAGTTCTCTTGGTGCAAAGAGAACATGGGCATTGTTGCCCTGAATTGTTGAAGTCATAAATTTCTCCTGTATGTGAAGAGAACAACAAGTGGGAGAATGTTGGGTATGTTATATCTCTTCACATGGTCGCTGCGTGTACAACACGATCCCTACGGCACTAGTGATTCGCCTGCGCCGGGCGCGTCCGGAGGGGGGGGTTTAGAGGGGGGGGTATCCCGACAGGGCCCACCCCCTTCGTTTCGGACCGTTAGGTTCCGAAACGACACGGAGCGCAAAATTTTTTGGGTTGCTTTTTGCTTTTTCGCAATTTTCGACCCATTGTACTCTAATCTAATTCCGGTAAAAGGAATTAGGGTTGTAACCTAATTCGGGTAAACGAATTAGGGTTTTAGATGCTGCAGAATACCATTTATTGTATTGTACATGTAAAATAAACATATAATGAAAAAGGAGCTATGCGGCTCTAAGTTTGGCTGGTTTTTTCCCGGTTAAGGGTTTCCAGGTGAAAATCTCTGTGTAATGTGTGTGCCATTGTGTATTTTCTGTTAATGCTTAAGAATCATATGAGTTTGTACTTCACTGTTAAGGTTTAAAACTTACATGTCTAACATACCCAACCAATGTCTTATTTGATGTCTTAGAGACCTTGTGCTAGCAACCTGCATATCTCATAAATTAAGCATTGTAGAACCAAATTATACATACTTTGTAAGTAGAGCTTCTATGTGTTCAATGGCTATGGATGATTCTTTGTCTTCATGTCACCATGGTCATATGTTCTCAATCTAGAGCTTAATTTGTCTTCATGTCACCATGGTCATATGTTCTCAATCTATAGCTTAATTTGTCTTTCTTGATGTACCTTTCATGTTAGCGGACAACATCATCCTCATACAACACCACAGTGCATTAGTACAATCATAAGTGTCAAACCCTAATCAATGAATGTATTCTATCATTCACCTACATTCATACTTTTACTAGGGTGATAAGACAAGTCTAAAAATAATCAAGATTGTACTAACCTCAATAATATGAAGACAAACATATCATAAACTTAATCATGAACAGATTTCAAAACATACCTGTATCTCCTCAAGTCATACCTGTCATGATTACTTGTAGTCTTCTTATGTAAGGCCTTTAGCCTCAAATCCCTCTGGAACTGGAATCTCTTCACTTATGTAGGTGTCCAAATCATTCTCTTCTAGGATTAACCCAATCCACTTTGATTTTATGAAGCTGGATCTGGAGCTGGCTAGGGTTTGACAGAGAAACCCTAAAAATCCAAACTTTGAATTTCAAACTTCTGATTGGATGAAAAGATGTGCCTTGCTGAGCTGATCAAGCTGGCATACTTCAATTTTTAAATATCCAAAATTTGACCCCTCAAAATTGACTTTGGAAGTTTCAGATCTGCAGCTTCTGTCAAATTCTGGTTTTTTGGTTTTCTCATTTTTTGGTCAAAATCCCGAACTAGGGTTTGATAGAGCCCGGGGTTATACCCAACCAAAAAATTCGATCTTGGTCTCTAAATTTCGATTTTCTGGGGAGCATCCAGCCGTGGTCTCAGATTCAAGAAATTCCAACTTTCTCCGAAACCCTAATTTCCTGCAGCAGTGACAAACTAAAAATGAGAGTGCTCAGAATCCAATTCTGTTTGGACAGAAATATATGCCATATTGTTTCTGATGTATATCTGAAATTTCGCATCCTCGGGGTCTGAAAA